>JAIPRM010002454.1:0-30425 GCA_025469315.1 Stegophylla sp. TES_Ste_2020 | reverse complement strand
CTTTGTTCAGAATCGTTTTACTGAAGAAATGATTTATCGTTTCTTTAAAATTTAATACGCCCGTCAAGAGAATACCACCCGTCGTGCGAAGTACACCCATCGTGCGAAGTATGTCCGGCTTTTTATAGTTTTTTTTTTTTTTTTTTTGAGAAAATAAGTATTCATATTATTACAAAAAGGTGTGTTTATTAAAATAAATAATAAAAACGATGTATCTATATTTATTAACTTTCATGTTTAAATAAAAGATGAAACATAAATACATGTAAAGAAATCAGGAAACTTCCTAAACAAGTATATCCGTAAAAATCGGTCTAATTTCAGTTTTAGCTAGGGCTCCTTGACACAATACTATTGGGAACCACTGAATTGTAATGAACGATAGGCAAAAAGTTTACGTTCTTCCCAAAAAAATCGGGTTGAACACGAATTATTGTTTTCCTCCAACGTCGTATACACGAGTATCTCTCGGGGGCAAATTTGCGCGACCAATCAGAGATTTTCACATTTTTTAAACAGTGTATTTTGTGAAAATCACATTTGTTTATCAGTGAAATATTTTTCTAATCAAATACAATTATTGTTATTCTATAACAATAATTAATATTTAATACACGAATAAGATATTATAATATATTATACTATGTACATCAAAAACCTGAAATTAAATACTTGAAAATAATTTATGGTACTATATAACAGCGAAAATGTTATATATATTTTAAATTCTTAGTGGTATGAAGAAGCTAGTGATTTTTTATAACGATGTTTTACAAAACATTTTTATTTGGAAGCACTTTGTCGGATAGGAATCAATGCCATAAATCGCGACCAGTCACCGATACTTTAAAAGATCAGAAAATAATTCTGAAAAAATGGTAATTTTATGAATTCCAAGGCAGTTTTTCAAAAAGAAAAAATTGTGATTTCCAAAAATAATCACAGATTGATATTACAAAAAAAAAAAAAATATATATATATATATATATATTTTTTAACAGTGATAACAAATGGGAACGTTTTCTATAATCGCCCTCGAGACGCTCGTTCGTATACCGTTGTGTAGTAGTGGTTCCCAGTCGTCTTTAATAATAATAATTATTCCACGATTATATTATCATTATATTCTCGACGTCCGAGATGTGCAACAACGACGAATCGTGGATAAATACCAATAATATTACATCATCGCGCGCGTTTCAACCGTCACTTAGTATTATGCACCTAGTCGTCGCGACATAGACCCCGCGCGTTCGACCACAGCACAAGGTCGCGTGCACGCGCACGTTTTTACAATAATATCTATATAAATGCATGCAAAATAATAATATAAATACGACACAATGTCAAGGATTCGTAGTTATTATTATTATTATTATTATTATGTTATATTATTACTATTATTTTAATATTATTTGGTTTTTCACGTTTTTCACCCGCAATCGCTCACGAGAATCATTAAAATATTCGTGTAGTGAACGCATTATTATTATACAATCATTTAGCCAGCGATAGTTGTACATTATCTAATATTATTTAAAATTTGAAAACAACGATAAAACGTTGCATCTGGAAAATTTGGAACTCGGTGAATAATTCGCGTTAGCATTAATCATTTTATTTTAGTTTTTTAAAGAATGCAATATTCCAAGGTAAATATTTTTTCATTCTGTCACATAAATTGCATAACAATATATCGCACCATGGACGTTTCTTGCTCCCCAGATGACATTTGGTGGGTGTGTTAATTTAAAAAAAAAACAAAAACGCAAATTACTACAACAGTTGCATAAGTAAAAATATATTTTTTTTTTTAAATTTCTAAAATTGTTTTTGTACAAATACCCGGGTTTGTTTGAATAACAAGTATCTTATTAATTGTTCTAAGACTTGCTTTACTAGTGATGAACAATTATTTTAGAGTAAATTGCATCGGAAATTTAATATTAAGGTGTTAATGTGTGAGAGTTTGCTTAGGACAGCTAAAATGTGGGGAGGGAGGCATGCAAATAGTTTTATTATTCTGGATTGAAAATATTTGGCACTACACCTAAAAAGGTTCGTCACCCCTGATATAGGGTATACGGCCTAAGCCAGTTATTATACTGGCTCAAATGGTTGCAGTTGTCTACTGTAATGAAGAGTTGAACACCGAATTCAATTTCTATTGAATTATAATTCACAACCGAAATCGTTTCTCTGTGAAATATACAAACAACGTGTCTCTATCTACTTATATGACGAACATTTTTCGCTATTTAGTTTTGATAAACAAGAAATTTGAAAACAATATTGAAAAAATTTATAATTTATTGAAAGTAAATAGGTATATCGATACGAAGCTCATACTTATATTTATAGGTTGTCGTCGTTTGTGCTATTATGTCATTTACATACATTTGAATATAAATATCTATGAACGTGACCTATGGGACACCTCCCCTGGCTACCCTCAACCCCTCTCTCGTGGACGCACCACGGTTAACGACGATGTGATGACGAGATTACGTAAAAAGAGAAAAATAAAATCGTCTTTGTACCGAAGATACAGATGAGAATAAAGAGCTTCGTCCCGCCGCGACGACCTTGACTTCGTCTCGCCGAAATGGAATATAAAGTACACGTGCTTATTATAATGTAATATACGACACGACATAAAAATGTGTGTGTAGATCATTTTTACACACACACACACACCCGCGTATTTTTTCCCTATTTTACAATCATAATAATATGTAATATACCCATAAATTGCGTTTAGAGTAAATCATAAGATATTCGCAAACAATACTTAAACGATAATATGCTATTTTAAACGTCGTTACCATTACATCTGCAATGCGTGCACATCACAATATAAATGCGAATCACATTATATTGTACACCCAGCGTAGTATTATACAGAGTGATTCTCCTATATCAACTCAAAGCCCCCCCACATAGATTTTTGTAAATTACGTAAGGTTATTGCAATTACAGGGGGCTAAATCAAACAAATAAATATTTTAACCCTCCTCCATCAAACATTTTTATTCTAATTCTGCCGTCAATGAATGTATCCAATATATATTATAAATTATAACTAAGTGATATAATTTTTAGATTTTTTCAGTAGGTACCTAAGAACTATTGTTATTCATATAAAATACCATATCCTAGAAATTATATAAGTGTGCTAAAAAAAAAAAAAAAAACAGAATGGGTACACAATAGTATATTATTGTGGTAAGCTCATTCAAATTTCTTTGAAAACCACTGTCGAGAATATGAAATTATTTTGAATTCGCTTTGTGCTGTACTCATTATCAACCACGGGGACAATCGGAACTAAATCTTTTTGAATAAATAAATTTACGCTTTTTATTTGTAGTCGCATTTGAAGTATCCAATTGCATTTTTCGAAGTTTCCGACGTCTTTTGATAATCGCCCTGTTTATGGTCAATGTTTTATATAAGTGAGAGATCGGAGTGATATATTTCTCCCCTTTACATTTTTCGCTGTTTGTTTCTGTCATTTATACGATTTTCTATTCTTTAAAATACACATATTTTTCTTTACGGGTCAGTCAAAAAAAAAAAAAAAATCAAAAATGTGTTTTTATATTAAAGCTCCTCGAGTATTGTGATAAAAAAATATTGAATAACAACTAATCAGATAACCGATCTACATAACCACATAATTACGCGTTATTATTTAGTTATTTTTCAAATAATTTAATCTATGTAATTTTTACAAAGAATATTACTAAAAACTTCTACATATGCACGTAACGTTTATTCTTATTTGAAAAGAGCCAAAATTTATGTCAGAATTGCCGCGAAGAAGGTTAGATAGGAAGGTACTTGAGAAAATAAACTAAAAACTGCTGGTAGTTAATTGATTTTGAATTTGATTTTGGGGCAGATTGACTTTATTGGCAATGCAATTTATCAACAAAACAATAAACAATTGAAGATAAAAATGGTAAAATTGAAAGGAAAAACAATGTTACAATAAATTATACAAACATATGGGTTTATAATTAATGCTTTTTTGTGGACTTTTCACTTTGTTTTATTTTTACACATTACGTAATATTTGATGCCACCTCCTTTGACGAATTCCTAAATACGCCACTGATTACCAAACTAATAAACAATATGGCCTATGGAGATTATTGGGATTACAGTACGCATGAGTACAGTGAGTTCGAGACAACAAGTTGCAGCAAACTCTGAACACATAACGATATCTCCCATCACACATAAGTACATACATGGTAAAAAATAAATAAACTATAGAATGCTAACTAGTGATGACAACTACCACTAAATAATCCCTTTGTTAGCTTAGTATGCTGTTGGCTCTTAATCTCGTTGGAATTTCAAACAGATGGTTTTATACGTTTTATGATACTTAGTACTTCAAAATATTAAATTGATAAGAATTTAAAGAAATCGTACGACAAAAATTATTAGAATAATAAATAACAACGTATCAATGAAGAATATTATATTTTATTGTCATAGTAGTAAAATTATTTATTATTCAAGGTGAATTGATTTTTTCTGCTAACGATTATCGAAACGACGAATAATTACAAAAATGCACTATATAGGCTATAGCCAACATGACGAAAATGCTGTGTCACCTAACCTACTGTCAGCCAAATTATAGTTTTTGGTTTGAATCGTGTTTATCAATGGGCGTTCACAGGAATTTTTCAAGGAGGGATATGTAATCCAAACACCAAAAAATGCAGTATTACAAAATACGTCGGAATTTTATTATTTATGAGTGAAGCAGTGAATTAGTAGAAAACTGAATTTTTTTTTTAACTGATTATAACACGCAGCTTTTAGATTTTGAAACTATTATTTCACACTGTTTTATGATTTTTAATTTGTTACGTAACTGTTTTGCCTTTTTAGTTAATTCCTCCTTTTATTATTAAATTCTGTCGACACACAAATATTTTCTATATCCACATCATATTTATATTTCATAAAATTATATCATAGATTTTAAATATTTTACTAAGCTATACAACCATATAAGTATGTATAAGTGATTACAGAGTTTAATTTGTCATGATTCGAGTATAAAGTAGAACTAGAGTAGGATTGCCATAAGTCCTGGTTTTGCTGAGACACTATCTATTTACAATCAAGTATCCCGGTGTCCCGAGAAAGTGATTTGTCCCGGGTTTAAAATTTTACTTGATAAATTACTGACTTTCAATGTTCAATTTTGATATTTAAAGAAAACATAGTTGTAAAAACGATAGAACTTTTTCTAATAATAAAAACGTGTGCTTCAATAATACATCATGTGAAGAATTCTACGACTAAAATATAGGACTATAATAATTTTAAAACAAGTTCATGGATCAACTAAATATTTAGCGAAATCCACAGGAGAAACTCCAAAAGTTCCAAAGACTAACCAATGAATTGTTTGATTTTTTCTTTTTATTATTGACTGAGACCGTAGAATTTGATTAAAAATACATGTAAAATATTAATAATAAGATTTTATTGGATACCAATTTTGAATTTGAATAAAATTAATAATTGATTTTACATACATGGACGATTCCTTATTAAAATAATAATAATAATAATAATGATAAAATGAATAATTATTATTTATTTCAAGCAACGAGTAGAGAGGCTAAGATGTAGAGGAAAAAATTTCGATTTATCCACTCTTCCCTTCTCCATTCCACCCTAGAGTCTGCTTCTAAATCCACCGAATTTACAAACTCTAACATTTTTTTTTTTTTTTTTTAATTCGACGCGACCACGTTTATTTCTAAGCGCGCATCGCACCGCAGTTCAAAGTCAAATCGCACACGACGACTGCGGATTCATATTTTATTATGTTTTTTACTCGTATTACAGCACCTGACCGAACGACGGTAGTATATGATGAAATGGCTGTCGCAAAAATTATAAACGATGCATTACATTCCACGCGCGCGCGCGCACGCGATAAATCGTAGGAATAATTCATCGGAAACGGCCCGACACCGAGCGCGGAAAACGGTTATTGACACATTCGACGACGTTATTATAATAATATTATGTTACGCATATACGTACGAGTATATATATATATAATATATATACACGAAATAGGTAATACATTGTACATGTCGCCGTGATCAATCATCATTGCAGATTCGATATTGTGTAAACGTGGTTAGGTTATTTTATGTGCTTGGCACGCGTCATGTGCGACTAACCCAAACCGACGTGTGTGTTAAACTAAAATTTCAAAAAAATTTCATTTCAGTAGAATAATAATTCATACCGCTGCGAATAGCATAATATTATATTCGAATAAAATTGGGAAAAAAAAACCCGGACATACTTCCGCAGTGGCGCGTATTTGAGGAGAGGGCGATGAATGGATCGTCCCCACCTTGGGTTTTTTTTTTTTTTGATCGAGATGTAAGATTATGCATTAATAATATTATTATATACGTTCATCTACCGAGGGCCATTTTTAAAAGAAGAAAAAGGTGATTTTGCTGTAACTATTTATACTTTGATACTCGTAACTAATACGTGTGAACAATACACTTAATTTAAAATTTTATTTTGAGCGAAATTAAGAAACACTCGTTAAAATTTATTCAATTTGTCATTGACAAAATGGTTTTTTTTTAGTATCATGATTTAAACGAATGTTATTATACGTTATTTTTTATGAAATACCTGTTTCATTTATAAATTTACAATAATAGATAATATGTACTATCAAATTCTTTTACTTTTGTCATTACTACGAATTTTTACACAAATATGAGTTATTATCATCGATTTTATGTATTAACATGGTTTATTTAATAAGCTTGAAGAGACTGAATGTAAGAAAGCACGATTATTGTCAAAAATTTGGACGGCGAAGAAAACAAGCGTTCTATTCTATAAGAATGATGAGAAAATATTTTAGGATATAAGAATAATTTACATATCGCCCCCTCCTTGGTGGAGTTTCAGCTACGCTGCTTGTACTTCCGGAAACCATGTGTAATATTCTCGGCATACAGGGCGAATAGATTGACAAGACTATTACTTTTCAGTACGTACCAGTTGATTACCGGCACACGCCATAGACTTGTATCTCTAACTTTGGACTTAGCTATAGCGTTATCCAGGAGACACCACATATTATGGTGATCGGCTAATAAGAACATTTTTTGTTTTAGTTAGGTATTCAATTTAAGGTTAAAATTTCGAAATCATTTTTTTATGAGTGCAAGAAAATTATGGAAAATTATTAACTTAAACACAAGAATGTGAGAATCGACTCGTACGTGTCACTTAATAATAATTGCCCCGGAATCAATTCACTGGTTTCGATTTAGGTAAACAGTTACACGGGAATAAATTCATATTATGCACCAATATTCTTCACTTCTCGGACAAGATAAAATACTGCTTCAGGACGTGGTAGGTGCATAATATAGCATTTTAAAGCGTACACGATTTTTACGATCTGTGTAGTATTGTGTAATTTTTAAACGACCGATAAACTGCTGGCTTTCAGAATACGATTTTTCTGATCGAAGGTCGGTGGATCATATTTTAATAATTGAAATGCAATATTTGTTTTGAAACCATAATCAATTTTGTTGTGTTTTGACATTTAAAGCTCTCTTATAAATTGAAATTTTGCTGTGCTAATATTATTGAAAATCTAAACTTATACACCTAAGCGAATAACCTCGTATAAAATTTTCAACCCTTAAAAAACATAAAATTGGAAATATGTTATGATGTAAGAATGTTAATGATAGAAGGGTTGCATGTATGCAGTGACTCATCTGTCATTAATGCCTGTTTTTTATAAGAATGTGTATAGTAATTATTGCTCCGAGTGATATTTCATTAAATAAAAGGAAAAACATTTCTTAAAATTTCAACGGTGATGGTCAGGCTCGAATGATTATTATAATAGTAATTAAGTAATTAATCTCAGATAATTTTCCCACGACGACAATACACGATTAAATATTAACCGAATGATTCAATAATCCAGTAACATTTTCAATTTTTTCATGATAAATTTCATCGTATTGTTTTCGTGATAATCGCAAAGACTACGATTATGCTCGTCGAGGCAATGATGATAACTATACACAGCGTCATTAAGTTTATAATGACATAATTTATGACGAAATAATTGAAGATTTTGCTGTATGTAGAAATGCTCGTAAAATACATAATATAAACGTTTTATTTTTGCGATGTAAATCATGTTTTATTATTGTTCAATAAATGAAATAAAACAAATATTTTCACGTTGTGCCCCTGGATCAATAATCCGCTGAATTTCATCATCGTGTATCAGGGACACGGGTCAATGCGACAAAAAATATCACCAGGCTATACAAACGGTAGAATAAGTGACGTGAGTGAAATGTATACACATATTTTTAGACGTGTCAATGATTAATCTAGATGGTCACGTAATGGTTAGGTCAAAAATTGCAAATGGGAGCGCGGTTAGGACGAATTTTTGGATTGATCATTGTGTTCGACTGGGGAAAAAAAAATGGCTTGCATTCTGGGAATGTATCGTCAATTTCTATGTGAAATACATTGAATTTTTCGAAGAACGAAGGTGAAAAAAAACATATTTAAACAAATCAAAACGTTTCTAAATTTACAATGACAATTATCACCTAAATACATTTGTATAATATGCTACTCCAGAGTATAAATCTATGTTATTATATAGTAAACCTATAATATAGGCTGTTTTCAGTCTAATAATTTTGACCTTGACACTTTATCATGAAATGAGTATTTCATAATATAACATATACTTTTATAAATATTTTTTGGTTAATATTTAATAGTTTCGGATAGTTTCAACACGAAGGTAAATGGTTCGATGATGTCGAAAAACAACAGTATCATATACATAATATACCTTATATAAATTTATCGATTTTGATTCGGGTAACCTAATTATATATATCAATTTTGAAAACCAGATTCACCCCTAACGAGAACATGGATATTTTGACATTGGCATTCCATTTCTCTCCATTACGTTTAATAATTACTGTAGGGCTAGGGACTTGCAGCTCTAAAAAAACTCTTAAAATATGCACGCATTTATGCTCTAAAAATATGCAAAAATGCTAAAATAATCTCTTATAAAACATTAATTTTACTGTAAAAACTCGAAATATTTAAAAATTGTATTTTAGGTATAATATATTTTAATATGTATTTAATAATTTTTCTTCTATTATTTATGAAATTTCTTCTTTATTTTTTAAATCTTTATTCTTTTTAAGCGTACATTTAAACAAATAAAAATATCAAATAATATTCAATCTGTTCAGTTATTCAGGGGGAAATTTTCCTATACCAAGAAAAAACTCAAATAAAATATTGAAAAATATAATAAAAATAGTTGAAATATGCACTTAAAATTCAAATATAACCGAAATATGCAAATTTAAGATAACTGTATACAACTCCTAGTGTTATGAAACGCATTTATATATAACTTGGCTATGTTTTGAATGATTTTTGAAAAACATGCTAACTCCTATAAGTTCCCCTAGCCCTAAATTGATTAGGCATTATATTCCAGTAGGCTAGATTCGTACTTGCTATAATGTTAACATTATTAGGTTCATGACGTTCTTGCACAGTCGCATAGTTTGTATAACTCGACCTGAATCGGACAAATGACAACCCATTTCCGTTGTGCACTAGTGTATTAAGTGCACCTGTGTAACAGTGTGTAACCTATTCTCCTATAATATAGCATTATAACACGTATTTATATATTATAGTATTATGTTTTTTTTTTCTACATTAGACTGAAACGGTAAACCTATTTGATATGCCAAGCGGCGCGGCGTAGTATTGTTGACAGACGTCGAGACGACGACGGTTTTCGGTCGTTTGATTTGATCGTTTTCATTGGTGATCGACGATCATCGACAACACCAGACCTATATACGTGTGTTTAAATACTGTACATCTGTGCAAGACTGGATTAAGTGCTCATTGGGCCCCGGGGCGGAAATTTCATACGAGCCCTTTTGACAAAAAATTCTTTGAAAATCCTCACGCTTCGCTCGCAAAAAATAAATTTTTCTAACTAATTTATAAATTTAATTTAAAAATTTTTATCAATGTATATAATATTTTATACGTCTATAAGAGTATTAATTTGTAGTATAATAAAAGTCGAGACTGCCAAATAAATATAAAATATAATAATGCATAATAATACAAAGTTTAGTGATAAGTTTTAAATTTATTGATATGCCAAAAAAAAAAAAAATATATATTTTATTATGAAACAAAAACTATTGTATTAAATACATTTTTTTTCTTGCTTTACTTGAAAAGCCATCCCTTAGTAATTCATTTACGCTAAGTATAACTTAAATCACGGAAAAATGTGATTCAGTCTAAAACTGTATGGTCTCTTATCACTTTGATACTTGGATGGGCCCTGGGACTGCAGCCCCGGCTAGACCCCGCCTTTTAATCCGGCTGTGCATCTGTGCGTGTATAAAATAATAATACAGTATACACTGACCACGTCTCACGTACTGATTTTATCGAATTTTCTGTACAATATTAAAACCAAAACCAAAATGACTCCATCCTTCGAATCAATAACGTAGGTATATAATTTGAAAGTATATGTACTTACATCAGATGATTTGTATTTTTGATTCAGTTCAGAGTAAAAACTATAAGTATACATAAATATAAAATAACAACGAAAATGTAAATATTAAAAAGTATCAGACGCAAAAACGTTTTCGACGATGAATTACAATGTTTACTGTTTACTATATACATAATTTTTTATTGTTATTGAAACGTCCATAATATAATATAATATAATAGCTCTACGGTAGCAGACACGACATTTATGTAATAATATATATAATAGAAATCATTCTTTGTTGTGATGCGTAAAATAACATTATAATAATATTATCGCATTTCAACGTATTGATTAATCGTTCTGTGATCTCGTAGCAATCGAATAAGACGATAATAGAAAATATGTCAATTTGTACAATGCCCTGGTGCCAGAAGGTGTCTAAATCGTACTTATTTAATTCGAAATTCTTATGACGTTGAATGAGTAGTTATATAATACGTAGATAAATATTTATCGTGCGGTTTGTAATTTACCAAATTGTAAGTACTGGTAAAAACTTTTCGCGTGTCCGACGTTTTAGATTACATTAAACGAGTAGAGAGTGGGGACCGTATTGAAATCAACGATCGGTCATGGGTTGGACACCCTTGGTCTATAAGTTAGGTTACAGTAAGTGTATAATATCAAAGTGCATTATTTTGGATTGTGAACGAAGTGAAGAAGCTAGTGAAGAAGCTAGTGTATTTACAATGATGTTTATTCTTTTTTTTCTGTAAACTCTTTTTCGTATAGATAAACTTGTCCAAGAGTTTCGATCAGCAACTTTTTGAAACCGGATTCGCCTCTAATTGATACTTTAGAGAAGTCAATTTTTTTTTTTCAAAATTTGACAAAAAAGACTAGAACACCATCAATTCTTGATCCAAACTATCATGAAAATTTAAACATAGATAGACAATAATATAAGAAACATTTTGGCGCAAGAAAATTTTGAAAAAGTGAAAAAAAATTTGGACATTTTTCTAACATTGTAAAGTATAGACAAGAAAGCCGGACATACTTCGCACCATGGATCAGATAATTCTTCGGGTCAGATAATTTTGGTGTATTGGAAATTACGACTATTATATTGTTCTTTATATTAATAACTTCTTTCGTTCAGAATCGTTTTATTGAAGAAATATGATTTATCGTTTTTTTAAAATTCTATACACCCACCAAGATTATCTATCCCAAAGAGCGAAGAATATCCGTGGTGCGAAGTATGTCCGGCTTTCTCGTCTATACTTTACTTTTTAGTTTTGTAGTTCTCTGTCTAAATTATATTGGAAATAAACGTGGAATTTTCCACAGCTTTTTCAAATACATACAGTATACAAACACTAAATATTATGAAATATTTAGAGATAATCAATAAGTAGTTATTTTTTATTTTTTTTTGTCAATGAAACTTGAAATACAACTAACGACTCACGTTGTTTGAATTCGAATATTACATGCGCGTTGTTAAAAATTAAATAATTTTACTTCTATAAATATTGATTAATCGAGTTTAATGGCCTTTTGCAGCCCATTGTTTGGAGTTTTAGACAATTAGAGGGGACCAGGAAATATGTGCGCATAATAATATGTTGATGATACTAAACAACAACAATGCAACAGGTCGATAACTTTACAAAATTTACTTGACATACTTCTTTGGAAATAATTCCAAATTTTTCTCAGATTGAATTGAGTATTTCAAATGAAAATTTCAAACGAAAAAAAAAAAAGTTATGTTTATTTGAACGCTGCTCAATAATTATAATTATTATTGTGACGTAAAATTAAATCGAAAGAAGGAAAACTGGTTGTTCGGCCAACAATTCTTGCAGGTATTGGGCAAAAGTTTGTTTCGCTCGCTTTCGGTGCAGCATATTTAGTGATGTATAATTATTTGTAATTATAACAACGCGATAATTAACGTATTCAAAAAACGATTATAATTGGAGGTCGAACGATCCGAAAACGGTCAAGGTCATGTTGAAAACGGGTGCGCATCCAACGTTTTTACTCTCTTTATTTGCACTTCTCGACTTTTTAGAACGATTATTTTTTTTAAGTCCAATCTGATTTCCATTTCATTGAGATACGTTTTTTATTATATTTACTGCTCCAAAAAGTTTTTGGGTACAAATTTCAATCATTATTTCATTTCCACTATACATTAATAATTACAATCCTTCGATTGAGAAATAAATTATTAAATCAAGATCTGCCTTCAAATATACGTTGTTATTATTATTATTATTATTATTATTATGCATAACGACGAAATAGGTTAATGTAATTTTCTCAAAAGATTGAATAAGATTATTACGTCCATTTTTTTAAATGATATTATGACTGTCGCAACATTTTATAGATTATGAGCGACGACTAGGGCTAGAATTTATTTGCAATAAAAAATGATGAAATATGCAAAAACATGCAATAAAAATATAGTCAAATATACTAAAATAATATTACTAAATAAACACGTACAATAGAAAAAAATAACGTTATTTCGCACCTTGGGTATTCTTTGTATCTCGAGTGGGATACTCTTGTGTGGGCATATTGAATTTTAAAGAAACGATACATCATTTCCTCAATAATACGGTTCTGAGCGGGACTTCGATTTATTTTAGATAATTCTATTTAAAATTTAACAGTTTGATATGGTAACAAAAATATTTATTTTTTATTTGACCAGTTTTGTACTTCACTAATTACTGAGAAAAAAAAAATTTGGAGAAAAAAAAATTGTAAGAAAAAAATCCAAAAATTCTAAACTTTCTAACATTTGACACGAGCACGAAAAAAAAAAAAAATTAAAAACCAATAATAGCTCATTAGTCATTACTATATGAATTTATTGCACAGTAATGTACGTACATATGTAATCTAACGAAGATAAAGGTCGCGTCTTTTGAAAGAGTACACATATCTAATATTATGTTAATTCGACGTCCCCACAGTATTGTAATTAATCTACCCGTTTCTGATTTATAAAAATAGTAAATTATACGTTTTAAATGTAAAAATCGACTTAATTTATTTCTCAATCAAAGACTGTCACATTATGGAATTATCAAAAACAAATATTTTTAAATGAATTTCAACATTTAAAATGATAATTATTAGTCAAACAACATATTTTCTATGTACACACTCATGAAATTGATACGTATATGATTTAAAATATGGCAATATCATTAGTGTACAGGCAAGTATGCGATTCAACGTCAAAAAATATCTCTTACGTTCTAATCTACGTAATTTTGTTTTGGAAAAAAGTTTATTAAATTAAAAACACTAATTTCGTACTTTCGAAAACGGACTCGTCAAAACGCTCGTGTGATTTATTTACTCTTCCGCAGATAGCGATGTGTTTCTTGTACGGGAAATTAATATGTGCGATAAACTCCAACAGTTTAGAGGGATTTGTGGACGGAATGGGGGAAACGTTTCGAAATCGATTTATTCCCATACAAACAGGAAATAAGAGAATAACGCGTTTTTCCGGACGATATTTTAGATTGGACGATAAATTTTAATCGACTGGAAACTGTATAGCAGTCGTTTCCGCAACGCGTAGGGTAAGTGTGCGAAATGTGATGATAATTTACAAAAACGTGTCATATTACGTATTTACACGGTAAGTGCTATTATGCATACGAGGTAAGTATTACGCGTCGTAGGTAGGATCTAGTGGATGTAGTATCGCAGACTAATAATTATTTACTTAACTTTTTGTTGTTATTTCGCCAAAAGAAAAGTGTTCTCGTCATTCTTGGGGTGCGGCGATTTATTCGGTCGGGTTGAAATGACGGTTATACGGTGGTGTGTGTGTGTGTGTGTGTTAAACAAGGTTAAATTGCGATACCTATGCGTGCCTATATGTGCTATGTTAGGGTGACCATATTTAAGAAAATAAAATACAGGACAAAAATATTTTTCATAATATTTTTAAATAAATAAGTATTTATTACACATATAGATGTTTTTGAATCGTGATAAAAGTATCATTTTTAAACTACCTATATTATAGATTACATTTAAACACATAAAAACACTATTTTGAAAAACATAAAATAATAACATAATGAAACTAAATCGATACTTTTTAAAATTTCTTCAAATCCTTTATTCATGCATATTGTATACTTTACTTTTTAAAAAAAACTCATTTTACGATTATAATTGATTTAATGGTATCCAAAAGATTTCTAGATTCTTATATTATTTTATTCAATAATTTCATTTCAAAAATTTCAAATCAACAGCAAGTCAAAAAACGGGATTAATATGGGACTGACTTGAAATTACGGCACAAAAAGCGTCCTGAGAGAAGTTTGGCAGGACAACAGGACACAGAGCCGGAATAAAGGATAATCCTGTATAAAACAGGACGTATAGTCACCTATGTATCCTACGTATACAATACAATTATTATTATCATATACATTGACTTATAGTGAAACGAAAATTTTTTTACGCGTTATGAAAACTTCTGTAAAAATGTTACTCTAATAAATATTATGGGAAATTAAACTGATTAGAGTCAATAATTCTACACTAAACGGTGATGCAACACACATGCGTTTGAGAACGTGATAATCACTGGCCGCAATAATTATAACTGCGATAAAGGTTAGTACTGTGTATATTATAATATAACGTTTCCATATAAATATTGTAAAATACGCACGTCATACACACACACACGTTTTAATTTTTATATATTTTTCACTTTAGACAAAGTCATCTATTCAATAAGACCCGTTCGAACCGCTGCTATGAATAGTAAATTTTACAGACAAATAAAACTCAAATTTTTTTTTCATAGATGCCGTTATATTTTATTGATAATGACCTCAATTGATTTTGTACATCAGAAAGAATACTGTATTTATATTTCAATTCAATAAAAAGCGCGTATTCGCCACCATGACTAGAGGACGGAACTTTAAAAGCATTCTGCAGCACTATGCTGAAATTCGAATCATGTAACGCAAAATTCAGAGGTACAATTTTATAAAAAGTATTGAAATATTTTAAAAATGACCTCCTAAAAGTATCATCTATATGCGATTTCCAATTTAACACTTAGAATCTAAAACTCGATAAAATACACTTTTATTGCGAAAATGTATCGTACATATAAAATTATAAAAAATACATATTATACCTCTGAATTTTGGGTTACATTAATCAAAATTCAGCATAGTGCAACAGAATGCTTTAAGTTCCGTCCTCTAGGCATGATGGTGCCTTTTATTGAATTGAAATATAAATAAAATTCTTACATATATACAACCAAATTTGTCCATAGTGATCTATAGACTGTAATATAGTTAATAAGTTAACACTTAATAAGTTCAAAAAAGAAAATATACTTATCACATCATAATATTCAATACTAATATATAGATTAATACAAGCAGAGGTATCTCAAAAGTTTATGTGGGACTTTCACAGTGATCTTTTAGGGGATGCAGGTGCATACCCCGCCACCACACCTTAGACACGCCATGCGATATATATCTCCACATTATACTCATTGATATCAAACGAAGAAACGCGTAAAATAATGTTTTAATTAATTACTATAACAATTATTGTTATCGATTTACTGGACAACGGCCGAACAGCTTTTATGAATAATTACTATAATTAATTAATACGATCGGTGATGTATTATTATTATTAAAAGATTTAAAATATAATATAATTGTATCCACTTACAAATGAACGGGTTTAACACAATACCGCGTAAATATTTTCCGAACATAATGCAATAATAGCCATCGGACACATTTCATCCAAATACGAGAGTCTTACAATTAGCGTATAACATTATAGCTGTTATATAATTATTATTATTGTAATAATATCACGATTATATTATTGTTTTGACGAATTCGGTTTGAAATATTTTACATTTTTACCGACTACGACAAAAATGGCGAAGGAATTTTTACGTTACTCGCGTTATCAAAACACGCAGCGATTTATCGCGCGATGGCGTTCGAAGTATAATATTTTAACGCGTCAAACGCTCGATAAAGCATTAAAAAGCGGTCTTTTAACACTCTCTCGAAACGAGAAATTAGTCGTTCAAAAACCAAATGGTCCATAATGTATGATTTATTATTCTACAAAGTCATCGCATTAAATTATTATTTATATAATTTTGCATTGCTGAGATTATGTCGTATATATTATACGTACATCATTTTGTATTAGTGATTTTAAAGAGAAAAACGTTTTTTAAAGGCTTCTAATGACTAAAGGGGAAATGCATTAGGTACATACTACTACGGGGCGAAGAGTATTATACATTCATCATCAGTCTCAAACACTTTAAATCGGAGATGATGAGTGACGCTAAAGATATAATACATTTTATTCTATAATCTGTGAAATCAAATGTACCAGCACATGTAACATCAGAGAAGAGTACATATATTATAAAATATTATGGCGTTCGTTGTTTAGAGCATATGTCGGAAATTTTAAGTTTGAAGTAGAAAAAAAGTGGTTCCAAAGTGTTTACAAAAAATTTTATTTAGTCTTAAATATTTTCATTTAAAATATATGAAGTTTGTGGATACACTGTGGGTCAATAATTTCTCAATTTCACTGAGTTACTAGATAACCATGAAAACACAATTAATATTCTAATTAGTTATAAAATGTATTTCATGAAGTCGAGTTTGTGTAAAAATCACCACTTAAATTTCATCTAATTGTTACCAGATACTGGGAAACACGGGTATTTTTGACCTAACTCACGAGCTAAGACGGTGTAGATTAAAATAAAGTGTGATAGCCATTGTGTATTTTAAAAAAGAATTATGAAGAATCCGAAATAAAAATCTGAAAAAACGTAGGAATTTTTTAAAAACTTTTTCGAATCATTTTTATTCTACATGAAACTTATAACAATTTCAACGTATCCCTTAAAACGAATGCTTAAACTTAAAATATTATATCAGTTCCTATATTATTAAAACATATATAATCGTATATAACCATTAGTGGCCTATGTTATAAGGAAAAAGTATCTTACAAACTCTTAATTACATTTAAAAGAATGAATGATAAAATATAATTTTATGGAGAAAAATTTTATACATATATATATAAATGTCAATGAAAAAATCCTTATTTTAATTTGAATAATTTTTGTTTACCCAGAAATTCATTGAGTAACCTTGATTGTTATGCGAGTAGGGTTCAGGACTTGTTCCATTTGCATATTCTTTATTAATGGCTGCAGAATAATCTAAGTGAGAAATAATTTTGTTTTAAGACATAATGGATTCAAATACAAAAATTGTTTGTGCATATTATTGCATATTTTACCATTTTTTTAAGGAAAAGCGTATATTACAAATTCTTAGCATATTTCACGCATATTTCACAAATTTATAGCGTATTTATGCATTTTCACGTTTTGAGCTTAATACATTTATTTTAGAAGTTGACATCATTTTAGATTCTGAGCGGAGTGAAGAATTTATTGGTTTTACAAATCTGTGTTTTTTTTTTCGTATGAATGTAATCATGAGTTGGGGTACAAATCCTGGTCCAGAAGTTTCGATCAGTAGTTATAGAGGAAATGTTGTCCATTTGATACTTTAGGGAGACCATTTTTCAAAATTCTCAATAATTTTAATAAATTACAATAAATATTAAATGCTATGAATAAGTTAATATAAATAAAAATTGAAGTAAAGAATAGACAAGAAAGCCAGACATACTTCGCACCACGGATATTCTCCGCTGCTTTGGTCCGGATACTCTTGATGGGCGTGGAGAATTTTATAGAAATGATAAATCATTTCAATGAGTTACATACTTTTACGTTTATTTTGGTTATTTTAGGTGCGTATTTTCAACAATTTGTATGTAATAAGTTCTCAACCCTAGTTATGAGTATCCTCAGAATATCTGTTTAGAGTCCAATACACAATAATAATCTAATAAGATGTTGAGAATCCGCGGCCCACGTGGTTGCTTATAAAATACGTGATTATATTGTGTGACGGTGGTCTGCTGGCAGTGTAGTGAGCTACTCACCATGCAATATTATGGTGTGCAATTTTGGCGAATACGTGAATATGAGACACGTCTCGAGCTTATCGATGACTGTTGTAGGTGTAATAATTTTGAATTAATTTTAGTTTAATCTTTCAATATTAACTCACACCCGTCGTTGATCGACTTGTATATCAACAACCACGTCTCGCTGTTGTCTGTGTATTATATTATCCAAGTACCGAGATTAATCACTAGAGTTTGGATTTGAACTCGGATTGAAAGTAAAAGCTTACTTAAAAAAATAAATATATATTATAAAAATATACATGTATTTTATTTAATTTTCAGTAATACGAAATTAACTCAATTCCTAAATAATGATTTTCGCTTTTTTTCTCAATAAATACCTTGCTATTTTAATATTTTGTATTAATTAATTAATTTACTTTATTACAGTTTGTACGTTTTTATGGCATAAGCAATCGATAACATAGTGACAAGTGCACGAAGATGTTTCATGTTTGGGACATACGTAAACTGCGCCCAAATACCCTTTTTTTATGTAAACTGCACTCCGATTTAAATCTAGGTAAAAAAAGGTGTATGTTAACTATGCTCAACACGAGCGTGTAGAGACTGCTCTAATTATCAGTATTATTTTTATCAGCACTTATCACCACTCAGTATAATATTATATACAAAGACTATATAAATGTTTGAGTGTGTTTACCCCGTACGTAAGTCCCCGTGAATGACATTGAGCGTCGCTTTACTCCGCAGCTCCGTCCGCTTCGCTCATTTCGCAAACTCCCCCTCCCCCTCGTTTGCACTGCAAGCTCGTATCGCGACCCTCACGCTTTACGTTCGATTTTCAAATTGATATCAACCCTTGGCTTGCTGTACACAGCATAAAAATACTTAAAACCAAATCAAGTCCCCGGTTTATTTTTAAATTTCATAAAATTGAATTTCTCATATTTCTTATTTAACCAAACTTAAAATTAACTAGCGTAAAATTTGGTTCATTAAAAAAAAAAAAAAACAAATTAATATAAAGCAGAATATATATGAATTACCTCGCTCATGATGATAACAACAAACGAGACGCAGTTTATACATATTGTAACCTTTTTACACTTGATAAAACTTCGGACACAGCTTACATGTAACCTTAGGTTACACTTGATAAAAACTCGGGTACAGTTTACAAGTGTGTTTTTGTTTTTACTTTACTCTGGGCGCAGTTTACAATCACTCCATTTTTGAAATAACCCATAGACCTAATAAGACAAATCCTGCGTCTCTCGCAGTCCCACGTCCCTCACACCTCGTTTATGTAACCGTGGGGTTAACATTTTTTTTTAGAAAAAACGGCAATTACCTGGGTTTTTGATTGGTCCACAGTGTAAGCAGTCTTTTAGAACTAGTTCTGGTTGATTTTTTAATTTTCTTACTCAATTTAAATTTGTTTGGACACTTACGATTACCTATTATTTTTCAATTTGTATTTTAAGCAATTTTTTTGGTACTTTTTCAGGTCATCAACATCCTATCTCTAATCATAATATACGCGGACAACCGGGGGGGGGGGAGATGGTTTATTTCGAAAGACTTACGGCCACGATCCGGATCGTCGACGAGGTTTGCGAACGCGATACTGTTCCGTGGTGCAGTCCTTGCAGCCGTTGTCGACGACGACGCCGACGTCTCCTCCGCCGCCGTTAACGGTAGCGGCCGCGGCGGGATCGCAGCAAACTTCTGCCCCGGCAGAAGCGGTTTGCCCGCGACCACAACACCGGTCGCCACTACCTCCGCCGCCGTCGTCGGAGTCTTGACGTCTGCGGCAAGTCGACGCCTGCACGGACACGTGGATCGCGGTCGTCTCGGCAGCGGTCAAACCGCCCACGTTTCCGTAATAACCGGCGGCGGACGAGCCGAACTCTTCGACGTGATGCACTTTCATGGCGTACGCGATGGCGAACGGACACTGACGAAAATATCGTTGTATTTTTATAACGATTTGATTTTCAATTTAAACGCGTATGTTAATGTCCCGGTGACGACGACACAAGTGAAACGATAATATTATTATAGTACGCGTACTGTCGCGGTTAGTATATTACAGTATATTTTATTGTAATAAATTTACTCCGTTGTGTCGTCCATAATTCTGTAAGTTGTGCTACTGCGACCAGTACAGGCGCGCTTCGAGCTTTTATGCGCGATGATAACGACAACGCGACTGATAAGCACAAGCGAACGAACGGCGAGCCGACGACTGTTTTTATCATCAACGCACTTGTCGCCGCGGCGTCGCGCTTAATCGCCGCCGCCGCCGCCGCCGTTATCCCCACTCTAGGCTGGCTTTCCCCACCCAACAACGCCGCCGCCGCCGACGACACGGTGGAGTACCTGTAGTTTAGCGACCGTGATGATGTTATCATCGTTCATCGTAATACGCGCGCACTCTTGCAGCTACTGACGAGCTGATGTTATAATAATACTTGCAATATTATTATTATTATTATTATTATGTAAAATACTCTTTGTAGGTATTACACTCATAATGTTACATTACCTATAGAGTTAAACCAGCGGTAGACCACGGATGGCCCGGCCTGATGACAGAGAGTTTTAGTAATCGCGGTACCAATTTTCTTTGGAATAATTAAAATTTTTGTAAAATATTTCATGTTATTATTATAATAATCAATATTTTAATACTAATTTCTATGCGAACCGCAGTTTAAAAACCATTGGTGTAAAATAATAATATTTTATCTGTACGGCATAAAATAATATTATATCTGCGCACTCATGTAGTCGATAATACTGTGTAGTACCTATATAATTTACTAACTGAATTATTAACTGCCTGTGTAAAATATTTGTTTTCATATTTAAATTTTTTTTTTTCATCAAAGCGAACCGTCTTCTATCGTTCTTCTTCCTCGTTCACTCACACTTTCTCTTTCTCTGTATCTCTAACTCTATAGACTGTAAAAAAATGATCTCGAGAACTACAATACTGATTTTGAAAATAAAGCAGCTTAGATCACTCTTTGCAAAGTTCTCTCGTCCTGAAAATCTTTTCAGTCACACATATCTAACCTAACAGACAAACTCTACAATTTAATTTATATAAATTCCTTTGTCTTTAGACGAGTATTGCCGTGTTTGTCATATGTAACCAGATTCAAAAATTACGTTTACGCGAAAATTCTGTTTCAAACCTTTTGAAAAACGCGCATTTTGGAAAATCCTTTAAAGACTCTAGAGAGCTAGCATAATTTTTTGACGTGTCCGTCGACTAACATATTAATTAGCCAGGACATCTTAATATATACATACAAAATATTACGTGTCTGTGTGACGACTGACAACGTGCTATAATCGTATATTTGATACGAACATTTGAATAAATCACGAATCATTACTTATGCGGACGACAGGTATAATAATTAACGCGCATGTCAATAAAATAATAATATAGAACCGGTCATTATAAGCATGAGGCAGAACGAGTGTAATAATATTATTATAATCTGTGCATTATCAATTCATTACAAAGTAAACAAATTTTACTAAACGATATATATCATATTTTGATTACTCGTTTAGTATCCTGTATTGATTTTTTTTAAATTTTGAAATGCGTTTTGAATCGAACGTGCCTGGAGGACCATATATCATTTTTTCCAAAATAAAACAACAGCCGTACGAAGCACGGTCGGTGATTCGTCGGGCTCCCAGGGTTTTTTACACGTCATAGTATCACGTACTCGTGTTACGAAACACTGCAGTGCTGAGGTGGACAACTGCGAAGGACGTGGCCGTGGTGCCGAGCACTGGGTTCTTCTGTGGCGTTTTGCGCAACGAAGCGACGCCCGTGGAGCAGACGCCTCGCGGCCGTATCAAACCTTAATCTCACTCAATGCTTCGCCAAAAAGCGATCCGTTGGACACAGGGGGTTCGAGGGGGGAGGGGGGTTACGAAAAAATAATAATAATAATGTTGTATGAACGAATTGAGTTCAGTATTAGCAAAAGTTGTGTGAAACAAAATAAAGTATTGGAAATCCTTAGTTTTGGCGTTCGAGTGAAATTTGAAAAAAAACTGCAATTTCATAGCAAAAACAAAACCTATTTCGGTTTTTTTTTTTTTTTGACTTAAAGCAGCTAAAATAATATCGTGAATACCAAACGGTATTATTAGGGTGCACAGACACTGACCTTCTTTTGTACGGGACGAGTTCGTCGGCACCCGCACCTCTGCCGCCGGAGTAGTGGCCGTCGGTCGCGGCGATCCCAGTCGACGACAATCGCCGTCGCAGGTCTTGTATTTCCGTGCACACGGTTCTGCCGCAGCAACCGGACGTTTCGGTCGCGGTCGCGCGCAAGTACATCGCGCAAGTATATTAGGAGGATAAAATTTAGATAATAATAATAGTTATTGCACAAAAAAAAAAAAAAAAAAAAAAAAAACGATTTTCCGACTGCCACTAGACCGCCGCGTCGTCGTACCGTTTAACCGCGGACACGCGTTTCGACTGACGCGTTTCGAAGCGTCTCGTCTCCGTAACCACGTGTCTCCGCGCGGTTCGTTAATAATTAATTAATTAATAACAACGCATATATTATAATATTCCGTCGTGTCACGTTATTATTATTTATTATTTATTACTACGAAACGTGTTTCTATTACGTGCCATCACCGTTTTTGTTGTTGTTATCATTGATAATTGTTACGCGCCGCGACGGTCTCGTCGTCTTGGTACGTCCGGGCACACGTACGTACGGCGGCTTGCGCGTTCGCGGCGTTAATGCGCGGCGCGCGTGCACTGTGATTTCCACCTTGACGCCCGCGGCTGACGTCGTCGTCGTTGTCGTCACAGCACTTCGGATACCCGGGTGTCCTTGCCAGAAAATTCGAATACCGCGGAGAACCTTTCACACGCGTCGGACCCCTCCGCGATCCACGCCGACGACTCCCTCTCCCCTTTCCCCCCCGCCCCCCGTCACACCCCGCGGGTGATCCAAAAAAATCATTTTTGTTTCTATTATGCTTTGCTCTCTTGCACCGACCTCCCCCCCCCCCGGCCGGCCAACGACGACCCCGAGGCGGTTTACTCATTGGAAACGTATCGGCCGGCACCACGGTAGTCACCCACGAGGCGAAGAATTCTACACACAGCAGCTGATGATGTCACACACCCTCAAGTGGCGCCTCACTGCAAGTCGTAGCAAATTTGCGATAAATCATTTAATTAAATAAATCATTTCTTCAACAAGACGATTCTGAACGAAAGAATTTAATATAATATAATGAACAATAATAGTCGTAGTCATTATCAACACACCAAGAGCATCTGACCCGAAGAGCGAAGCGTATTAAGTATTTTAGGCTTTCTTGTCTATACTTCGATTTACTACTTTACTTTACTCTACTTTACTTTTTTTTTATTTAATAAATAGGAAAAATGTCCAAATTTTTTTTTCACATTTTCAAATTTTTTTTGTGCCAAAATGTTTCTCATATTATTGTCTATCAATGTTTAAACTTTCATAAAGTTTGGATCAAAATATGATGGTTTCTGAGTCTTTTTTGTCAAATTTTGGATAGTTTTTCCAAAAAAAAAAAAAAAATTGAAGAATTGAGAAATTTAAAAAGTGACCTCTCTAAACTACCAACTAGAGGGAAATCCGGTTTCATAAAGTTAATGGATCGAGACTTTTTGATAAGTAGATCCATACGAAAAAGTGAATACAGAAAAAAATCTATAAACATCATCGTAAAAACACTAGCTTCTTCATTTCGTTCAGAATCTAAAATATGTGAAATATTAATTAAATACTACTAATTAGTAATTTATGAGGTAGTCTGATATATTCCTCCCTCTCTCCCACCTTTAGATTCGTCTATAGGTTGCATCTTAATACACTATTTTGACGTAAATTGCGTTCCGGATATAGTGTTAGGATGTAACTATGTAAATTAACAACGCCGTGAGTATTTCCTGAATGTCAATAAATTGTATCTAACCAAATAGTTAAAATTAAACATGTCCTTCTTATTTTATCGGGGTATTATAAGTGCTATTAATATTAATATTATTTTTATAATAATACTGGTTTTAATTAAATTATAAACAGGATGTCTCACTGTATGTCATGACAAATGTGAATTCTCATTGTATAATGCATAATATATTTGAATTTTGTTTTAGGTACAATTTTATTTAAAATACTAATACACATAATGTTATCTAAAAAAATATACGTATATAGGTATATTATTTCTCCATTTTTTATATATTTGTTTTTTTTTTTTAAGTTTTCAAAGATTTCTTAATAGGTTACCATTGTTTTTTAATTTAATATTCCGAAAGAGATTATTGTTTTTGAATTTTTTTATTATTGGACCTATAGTTATAATAATATAAAATATTTGAGATTATGGTGGAAGTACGTTTTTACAAGAGTAATCTTGCTTCTTCACTCCACGATTTTATACTCTCTAATGTTGATTAAAAAAGAAAATTTTAAATATCATTTTCAAAAAAAAAAAAACAAATTTCTTTTATTAGGTATGTTTAGTAATAGCCAGTTATACCAGTTATATAACCAGATAAGAAAACAGAAAAAAAATTAAAACATCGTTGATAAAACGTAGAATACAATAATTTTTTCATAAATGTTTTAAACTTTATATGAAAAAATTCAAATTTATCCATAATACAAGGTGAAAACGAGTTTGTTAGATAATCGTGATACACCCTGTATAATATTGATTTTTTTACTAAGTAAACACGAATTAAAAATTAACGATATCTAAGGTCGATATTATTATTATTAGTAAACTCGAATGAAATAAACTTGAATTAATAATAAATGTTAATTAAGGTCATTATTATTATTATTATTATTATTAGTATTCGTGTACATTGTTGAAATTATTATAAACTTATATTATGTCTGTGAGACTGGTAAAAATGTGTTATGACGGATTTTCTGTGGAATGAAATAAATTACACGCGAATACGGGCTGCAGTTACCATCTATACTTTTTTAACTTTTATCCGGGACGAAACTTACCAAATACTTCCGTAATAAAATATAATACTATAATACCCGTCCGATAAAACCGGTGGGAAGCCAAATGTTCAATAAAAAATGTAATATTTACATTGTATACGAGTAGAGCTGCTGATGTTGGGACTAATTTATTATTCGATTCACACCTAACCTAAGATTCTGCAATTAAGGCGGTCAATTATTTTATATTCGACTGTCGATAGTCGAATCCAATTGAATTAATTTTTAATATATTTTTAATTATTTTCTAATTAAAATTTAATTAGAAAATTCTAGTACTAATGAAAAAATAACAAACTCTGGAATATCCAAGTCCATTACTAATACAATTAATTAATTAATCATTGTGTGCATATTAATTTATACTTTATAACAATAATATTATAACTCTTTACTCTTGTGAAATAAAACATTTTTGAAAATAATTTGTTTCTATTCTCCTTTTTGTTTTACGCATCGGTTTTTCGCGTGTACTTAGGTGTATTATACGAGACGCGAATCTCGTGCAAAATAATAGATTTTTGAGGAAAGTTCCCACGCAGATCAGTAAATGTAAATATGCGAAGACGTTGTTATGTTGTTAGTTGTGGTACGATTTCGTCGTAGATTTACACTGAATAAGTAATAAAAAATCAAAAAAAACAGTATTATGTCAATACCCGCAACACCGCGTCATCTCATTAAGAAAGACAATAATTATATCAAAATGGAATAATATACAATCTCGATGAAAATCTTGTACGAAAAAACCTAGAAAAATTCCGGAATAATAATATTATTATTTTGAAATCGGTGTTAACAACGTAAAAATTATTCAAGGGTCTATATTATATTACACAGATTTTTTCTGTTGCAGAGTATTATGAAAAAAAAACTAGAGATGTTAACTTAATTATGTTTCCGTAAAGCCTGCAGCGTGGTAAGAAACAAATTAACAAATAACAATGCGTTAATTTCAGGTAATGAATTTTTCTTTTGTTTTTCGTTTTCTGTATAGTATGACATTAAAAGCTGACATTCGACTTACTACTATCACCATCAACAATAATTATTACAAACAAAAACGAACGTGCTTTTTCAAATCGTCACCATTGTGGGGCTGTTGTCATAAGTGAAAGGAATAAACATTTTAGCTGGCTTAAACTCTTAGTGCCTATTAAATTACGTCATTTAAATACAATGTTTATGAATATATTATGTATTTATCATTAGCATTATTATAAAATTATAAATAGTGGGAAAAACATAGTCTACAATAGTTTTGTTTGTTCAGAAATTGGCTCCAGATGGTGGTTTAGAGTGGTCATTTTTCGAAAATCTTAACACATTTCCCGAAAATAAAGAAAATGTATCTCAAACTCGTGTAAGAGAACAGTAATATTATATACCGCGAACTAGGTTTTCATGAAATCGATTTTTTTTTTCTAATATAACTCTAAAGTTAATAGTACTAGAAACTTAAAATTTTCACATTTTGTTATGAGCTTAAATTGTAATAAACTTTAGTTATAAATTCGTGTAACGGCCCTAAAATATCTCAATAATCATTCTTCAGTTTTTTTTTTTTATTATCCGTATAAAGTAAGAATTTGTATGAATCTTGTTATTATCAAGTAAAATAACCGAATTTGAAAAATAAACTTATAGAACATAATAAAAATATTGAATAATTTATATAAAAGAAATGATGTGCTAGTCAGGATTAAGTTCAAGCATTATAGCCCAAAGTACAACTTTTTTTTTTCTACAGGTACGTGTGTCTTTCTTGGAAATACGTTATGACTTTTATTTTTAAATAGTGTTTGTAAACTGATATTTTAGATTCTGAATGGAGTTTTAATGACGTATTTATTCTGTATCTTGAAAACATCAAAAACAGTTGGCCAATAATCGAAATAGCATTTTTTTTTTCTTTCTAGAAGTGCATTTTTCTTGATTCCCAAAAAGAAAAACTACTTAACATTTTTGAATGAAAATGCTCAAAGATGCTACGCAATCCTTTTCGCGGATCGATCCAAACCGTGCTTGAAGTGAAATTAATACGTACCTGTAACAAAAGAAAAGACAAAAATTAGAAACATATTATTGTTATTATAAATGTACACATAATAATATGTGCAAATGTCATTCAAAATAATTATTTGGATTTATAAATACGTTTATTTCAATTAAATACTCAAAATCATCAGAATTAAGATTGGAAACGATGATTTTCTTACTCTGTCTCTCACGCGCGCAGCATAAGAATTTATAACTCTTTTTTTTTTTCATAGATAAATATTTTAATATTCCAAAGTACCGATCGATTCAGTGACGTAATAAGGAATCTTAAAACTGATTTCAATTCATCGTGAAGTCTCTACTTTAAATTGAATTTACAATTTTTTTAAAAATTTTTTATTTAGTCACCCCAAACTTCGAAAAATAGAACAAAACAAATTTAAAAACTTAAAAACAGCAAAAGTAAACATTTGAGTTATACCTTAAGTGAAAAAAAATTTAAATAACGTCGGAACGTCAATTTAAAGAAGACTTACAATGAATTCGCAAAACTGATTTCATATCGCGTTACCGGAAATCGATCGGTACCAGGAAATATTCTAAGAATTATCATCAACAGCGCAATAGCTCATCAGATTTCCACTCCTCCCCCCCCACTCAAAATCCCTATTTACTATGTATAGAGAACCCAATATTTTTTTCTCAATATATAGGCTTACCTTACTCTGTATTCATTAAAATTAATGAAAAATAACAAAAACAATATCGATTAAAAATATAAATGATTTGAATATAAAAAATTTTGTTTTCGTCGTATTTTTAATTACATTAGCAACCTGTAACAGCGCAAAAAAATATTTCTAACAGCGCAAAATTTTTCTCAACATCGCAAACAACGATCAACAGCAATTAATTTGTCGTGCTGCACGTGGTGGGTGTGATATAGACACGGAGAAAGAAGAACGTTCACTGTTTCCAATCCTGACCTGACCTAACGAAGCGTGGGGTTCCCCCCCCCCCGGTTGACGTCAGTCACAACAGCAGCTTTATTCAATAACGTAATCACATCAAACGGAAAAAAAACAAAAAAAAGTCCCTTTCAAAGTGGTTTTAGAGATAAAATACCTATGTAAAAAAAAGATAGAAAACAATATTTCCAAGGGAACCTCATGTGTGTTTTATATTACGCGTAATATATAGATAGTTATATGACTGTTTCAAAAAAACATTTTTTTTTTTTTTAACTTTTTAAAATCTTTGAAATTATTTTTCTAATGAATATTTCAAAAAATGCCCATGAGGTTCCCTTCAGAAATGTAGTACTCTATTTTTTTTTTAATAAATATTTTATCCCTAAAATAATTTTAAATTCTGAACGAAGTGAAGAAGCTAGTGTTTTTACAATGATGTTTATTATTATTTTTTTTTCTGTGTACAGCTTTTCGTATAAAAATACTCGTCCAAAAGTTTCGATCAATAAAACTTTTTAAAACCGGAATTCTCAATTGTTCAATTTTTTTTTTTTTTGAAAGAAAAAACTACCCAAAATTTGACAAAAACGACTCGGAAACCATCAGTTTTTGATTCGAACTATATGAAAAATTTAAACATAGATAGAAAATCATGTAAGAATGATTTTGGAGCAAGAAAATGTTGAAAATGTGAAAAAAAAATTTTGGACATTTTTCCAAACAAATTCAATACACCCGTCAAGAGAATCCCACCCATCGTGCGAAATATGTCCGGATTTTTTAAATGTATACTTCTGTTTGTTTTGCGTGAACAAATTTTTACCATTTGAAAATCATCGTCGAAACAACACACTGTCGTGCTCTGGCGTCGTCGTGGAAAACGTTCGAATATGAACGCGAAACAATGTCCGTACGAGCGCAGCAGTGAAACGGTTAGTTGACGGCGGCGACCGCCATAAACTATTTTACCAAGATCGTAATGTTTTCGTTTCGCGTCCGGATGACCGTTTCCGGTAGATGGCGCTATTGCCGGGGTCGGTTCACCGTCGACCGTCGCTCGCTTCACCGCAATGCTTGGATTTCGAAAAGTCCGTAACCCCCGGCCCACCGAGCCGTCATTCGCCGCGACTTTAGGCGCCGGTTCGAGTCGTTCGAATTGTCGGCTGACGATTGCGGTTCGGCAACGGGCGTTACACGACTGCCGTGACGCTGGCCGTCAGCTCGTGTCCGTTCTCGGAATATTCGGGCACAAAGACCCCGACGACCGTCGACACGGTCGCATCAGTAGTGGTTATGACTTTAACCATTTACTAATCATGTGATGAAGCAACTACATGATATCTCGGACTGATTAATCGTGTTGCGCCAATGGGAACTTCTCCACAGGGTCCCCCATTGGACTCTGATGCCGACCATACTACCGATGCCAAGTTTTAATTCAAAATGAAAGAGTCGACTAAGAGATTTAATAAATTCTCTGGTTTTGATAATTTAATTAACAACTAATAGCATTGATTATAATTATTAATGATGGGAATTTTGACTCACTTTGATGAATCAATTCACTCAATTCAATTCACTGTAATGAGTCAATTCATCAAGTCAACTCCCAATTCTCATTTGATAAGTCAAATCATATCTTAATCA
>JAIPRM010002453.1:0-30428 GCA_025469315.1 Stegophylla sp. TES_Ste_2020 | reverse complement strand
CTTCTTATTTCTAAAGTGTTCAAATTTAAGATACCGAGTAATGGTTCATATGATGTATGTGCTTCTCTATATATATTACATTTAATAGAAACAAATCTTAAAAATCGGTTTTGAACAGCCTCTAATTCTTTAATTAATCCTAACTGATGTGGTGCCCAAAGAGTGGAGTTATATTCGAGACATGATCGGACTAGTGCACAATATAATGATTTTAGTGCATTAATATTTGTGAAATTGTCACAATGGCGTCTTATAAAACCTAACTGTCTAGATGCTTTATTAATTATTTTAGAAATATGAGTATTAAAAGATAAGTTTGATTCAAAAATAATCCCTAGATCTTTAATATTTAAATATTATGTAGGTAATAGTGAAATATAAAACTATATAAAGAACATTTGTTGTTTTGTTATCATAACAAATTATTTTTTTGTTTCTTTAAAATTTAATACACCCACAAGAATATTCTACTCGAGGAACGAAGTAGGTACGTCCTTTTTTTATGCATATACTTACAATGGAAGTATATTTGTTTAGGAAAATATATTCATTATTAAAAGTTAATTATTAATCTTGTAAGTTTCAAAATAAATTAATAAACTATTTAAGGTAACTAAGATTAGGAACTATAATGTACACTTATATTGTTCATTGCGGCTATTATTGTACTTTTACAGTGAAAAATGTATTTTTATTAGCAAGATGCATGTACCAAAACTAATAACGGAAAATCTTGTAAAATGAAAAATATTTTGGCTTTTGCCTAGTTACTAAGCCATAAGCAGTAAACTCGTTGCCTATACGAAATTATAAGTAAAAAATATTTCATATGACTAGAACTGGTTATTCACTTGATGGGAATACTGAGGATTGACAAATTCAATTCTAATTTGAAACTATCACTTTAAGACACATCCGTTTTTTTTTTCGTAATTTAAAGCACTCTAAGACCCAATTAAATATTTTTCTACTCTACTCACTTCTTTGTCTTTGGTGTTGTTCTTCTGCGCCTGGTACAGTAACGTGTGAAAATCCATTGTCGCAATGTCGCCACGAGTGAAAGTAGTCCGATTACACCGAGTTACGGCATGCACGTACCTTATGTTAGAATCTAATGGACGACGTTTTTCTAGTCATAATTTCTGACTACTGGATTTCGACTGAATTTAATCGTTTTTCTTCCCCTAAAACTTCTCTTACCGTTCAAAATTTGAAACCGAACAATACACGAATGACGGAAACGTTGTCCAACTGCCCAAGGCCCGCAGTTGTTTGTTATTGACGATGTATCGGTGTCACAATGAGGAGGTTGTAGAAAGCACACTCATAAAATGCTGTCGTTAGTCATTACTAACAACTGAGTAAGGTTCCACGCAACACCAGCTTTTTAGCCATTTCGGTTATCACACACGTCTGTCCCAATTCCATTGGCAAGAAGACAGTAGTGGTCATACGCGCCACATTTAAGTGAAAACAGCTGCTACTGTTGTAGTGGCAGATAACAACTGTTGTAGATAATATTATCACTATGTGATAACTGCTTATCAGTGATAAGTAATCGTGTTATTGCAGGTTATGGCCGTCCGGAGATTATGATGTCCGTGATTTGAATCGCTGTTCATAATTTTTATTACCGTCGCCGTCGCTGAACTTGGTGCAAAATGAAAACGATCGCGAGTCGATTTACGGTCGGTTTTGGTCGAGCCGTTTGCAACGCCGTACCCAGACGGATGTTTGCATCGGACGACGACAAGCGGCCGCAGACGCGAGAGGATCTGTTGAACACGGTCAAACCGCACTCGCGCTCCGGAGTTTTGTCGGCCATCCCAAAGGACGAAAATGGATTCCCGTCGTATCTCATACTGAAAGAGACCAGTCCACTGCTGAGGTTGGTAAGGTACTTGCTGCTGGATTTCTCCATGTCCTAACGTTTATATTTTCAGTCAAGCAATGATCAACATTAAAAACAAAAAGAAGCGTAAACAAAACGGCAGTGTACTGCTGGAAGGTAAACGACTGATACAAGATGCACTGAATGCTGGCGTCAAGCCGAAAAGCATATTCTTTAGCCAGAAGAGAGTGTTGGAGGACTTACGTTTGCCTGATAACATACGAGATCTGCCTGTTTCTAGTACAATATTCTACAAGGCTCCATATAAAATGATTCAACTGTTTTCAGAAACCGAGACCTCCCAAGGAATCATGGGTATGGCCAGTTGTTTGTGGTAAATATGTATGAAATGTATTTTATTTAACTGTATGTTACGTTTTAGGTATTTTTGAAGTCCCTTCTATGAATCTTGCAGTACAAAAAAATACATTTCCAATCACAGTGATTTGCGATAATATTCGTGAACCTGGTAATTTAGGTTCTGTGTTACGAACTGTAGCAGCTGCCGGAGCAAGACAAATTCTTTTGATGAAAGGTAAATAAAACTATTAATTGACATTATTTATCACATTATTATGTTTTTAAACTATTTTTTGGCTATTTATTTAGGCTGTACTGATCTGTGGGGTACTAAAGTATTGAGAGCTGGCTGTGGTGCTCATTTTAGGATGAAAATTGTACCAGAAGTCAGCTGGAGTTCATTGACTTCTCTTGGTGGTCAAGTGTGTTTAGCAGATAATAACAATGTGGTCAATAGTGATTATTCAAAGGTTTCTGATGACAGTAGTGTAAATGTTTTCAGAAGAACAGTTCCATTTGATTTACCAGTTTTTTCTTATCATGAGGTAGATTACTGTAAAACCACTCCTTTGATACTTATCATCGGAGGTGAAACACATGGTTTAAGTGAAGACGGTTATGAATTTGCCAGAACTCGTAAAGGTATTCGCCTAAATATTCCACTTCAAAATGGAATTGAAAGCTTAAACTCAGCAACAGCTATTGGTATATTATGTTTTGAAGCTAGAAAACAAATGTTAAATTTAGTATTGAATACAGATGAAATTGATAAAATTGAATCAATAAATTAGGATTAGGATATATTTGTAGAATTTGTTTTGTATAAAATTTGTTCATTTGTATAAATAAATGAAAAGTAAAGTTTTATAATTGCATGTCTTAACATTCCATGAAGGAGAACCTTGTTATAAAATGTCTTAAAATTTGAATGTGCTTAGGAAATGTAAAAACACTAAAAAAGTATAATACAACAAATTATTTAAGTGAATAAAGCACAAATACCTTCTAATTTACGTTATGAGCTATATTGTGTTTAAACATTTCACAAATTATTTTATGAAGGCTATTATTACAAATGTTATATTGAACATTTGCATTGAATTACCGAAAGAAGTAATTTGTAAACATTTTTTAAAAATGTTTAAACTTACTGTAATTTATTAAATTATTAGTGGTTTAATGGAATATGGGCATTTTTCTTTATCCATAAATATGTTTTTGGGAATAATATTACCTATTTTATTATTTGTAACCATAAAAGCATTATGGAATTTATCCTTGCAAAAAATATATAGAAACAGATAGAATAGTTTTTTTTTTTCTAAAAACACATTTATGTTAAAATGGGCAACAGTAACTAAGTTAGTTATTACAATTACTAACTGTGGTTTCAATATGTAATCTACTGATAAAATGTTGACAGAAAATCAAGATTTTTAACTTGTAAGTTTAATTGGTACAGTTAAATCACTGAGTAATAAGATTTTGTGAGTTAAATACTGATCTTTAGCTGCTGATAAGTCCACGTTGGAGCTAAGGTAATAGGGACAATATTTATTTTACTAAAATTGGTGAAAATTTAAGATTTTTACATAGACACAAATTTTAAATGAATCAATCTGTGACTTGTTACAGATACTTTGAACTCGCAGGACATATGTTTACTCACAAAACCAGATAGTAATCAAGGTACTGTTATAGTAGATAACTTACTGAACCGAAAAATTGATGGTAAATAACCATAGCCCGAACATCCATGTAAATCATGAATACAAATTTTATGAATGAGTTTTCAAAATTATATCTGATGCGAGAATATATTAATTTTTTATATATTTCTACTTTGCCAATTTTTAATCAACAGAGTTTTTAACTTTAAAACACAGCAAAATTAATCATTTTCTCAATCGCTTCAATCGCCCTCCCCTAAATTACATGCCTGAAGCCAAAGAGCGAAGAATTTCCATGGTGGGAAGTATGTCTGTTTTTTTTTAACAATTTCAAAAAAGAAGTAATGTTATTAAGATATACATTTTGTTTATAAAATATATATATAAATAAAATAAGTTTATCATAATACTCAAGTATACACTATAGTAACATCTCAATGTTGCATTATAGGTGTACAATACAATAGGTACAATGTGAAACATTTTACTACATCTAAATAGTCATAAATCATAAAATTTAGAAATGTGAGTAATTAAGGCCACAAGGTCAACCAGAAATTGTGATTGTGATTTACTCTGTCTAATTATTTCCCCCCAGGCTGTAACCATACATTGTAGACTGTAAGTAAATCACTTAACCTTATATTCTGAAGTTTTGTCTAAAAGGGATTGTTTAAATGTAAGTTAAATTTAAAAATATTGTGTGTTCACAAAATATGTTTTAGATGAATCAAAAATGTATAATAGGTACATCAATATATTCTGTATGTGAATACCATATTAAAATAAATATGAATTTTAATGAATCTACATAAGCTGCAGTATATTTTTACAAACGTAAATAAATTCATTATTGAGTGTACATTTTACTTTCAGTTTTAATATTTCCATGAAGTATTTAAATTGTTATGAAAACAAAAAGTCAAATTTAAAAACAAATAGAGTTTACTCAAGCAAAAACACAAATCACATAAAACTAAAAAGTAATTAAAATTTAAATCCTTAATTCTTCATGATTTTTAAAAGTTAATAAATGCAGCAGTTTTTAATTTATTCGGAATACTGTTATGGAAAACATGAATTGCTTAGCGACAAGAAGTTAAATAAACACTTAAATGTATTGCTTTTCTGAGAAGGGTAGTTGCCATGATTTATGAATAGTAGTAACTTGTAGGTAAGGTAAACAGAAAAGGAAAAATTACAAAATGTGTTTTGAAATAAAGTAATAAAATCTGAATCTTCTACATAATTATTGATGAGTATTGAGGGGCGTAGTTAAAGGGAATAGAATGAGTAGATGAGTGTATATCATAATCAAGGCTTTACACACGAATTAACCCAAATCCGTAACACCCTTAGTGACTTTCAAAAAGTTGAACACCCGAAACTATTATAATCTATATAATTTTTTTATGAAACAAACATTTTAACATACATATAACATCTATATTTTATTCGGGTTAATCTGAAAACTAAATAAATATTTTAATTTTAAAATTTTTTTATACTCAAATTGTAAGTACTTTTTTTATTATTGCACTGCATCGGTCACAGTTCTTTGTTATTGGGACCATAGGTACCGACTTCACGGGCGAAATAGCCCCCATACTTTAATTTTAATAGGGGAGGGGGTATAATGTGTATAAACAGAATTTTGCTTTTATGCACAAAAATGATTGAATTATTATTATAGCTGAGTTCTGACATAAAAATGTTTGCCAAAATAAATTGTTATCTAAATAAATCAATAGATAAAATACCACGAAAATGAAATATAATATATGTATATATACCTAGGTGAACCTAATACTTACATATATACATATATTTACACATAGCAATATATAATCACATGCACTACAGAAAAATCCTTTTCCATGGTGAGAAAATTAAAAATTGTACGAGAAATACCATGACATAGAACCGGTTGAATGATTTGAAAGTTCTAAAGTGTCACAAAAAAATTGCAAAATCTTTGAACTTATTCAAGATATAGGAAAAGCCGGGAACACTCAAAACCCTGTCCATGACCGTGTAGAAACTTGACTCGCCATGGCACGCGTTAGCAGTGTAGTGTAAAAGAATTATTTTTTATTTGAAAAGCTGACGAAACGCCACACAACAGTGATCACAGTGTGCCGTATAGAAAGGTAACGGCTATGACGTGAATTTTATAATATCATAACTGAACGGATTTTGGATCATTTTTCGCAACACCCACTTGCCCGATATAACCCCACCCGTCACAGGCGAAAACAAAACAAAAAAAGAACATTAAAAAAAGGGTAAGTACATATATAGGTATATACGTGCCGCGTGACAGCGTTTAGTGGCGGTTGTGCGCGAGCGCAAACACCGAACAGCGTGAGTATATACGCGTACAATATAAATAGGGCTCTCGAGAATATTCCGGTCGTAAAACAAATGCAATTTTCTTCTTTTTTATTTTTTATTTCAAAATCGTTTAATCACTTTTCCCCTCACGCGCGTTATACCGTTACGTCATGCTCCGAGCCTGCACCCCGCTCGCAGTCGATTTAATATTGTTACACTCTAAGCGCGCGCTCGTGCCCGTATCCAATGCCACAGACGTGAATACATACAGGGTGTCTCAGAGAACCGGGAAAATTTGAAAACGAAATTTAAATGTCGAAAAATAAGTTCCGACACGCCGGAGGTGCTCATCCTATTGTAAAACAATGAAAGTTAAAGAAAATATCGTGTTTTATAAATACGTATACATTTCATTCCGTTAAGATATTCATCGCTACTTGTGGAATTATTGGTGTGTTGATTTTATATATTTAAAAGAAACGATAAGTCATTTCTTCACTACAACTGTTTCGAGTGTTAAGAAGTTGATCATAAAGGAAAATCGTTTCGGTTTTATATCGAGTACGGAATGGATATGTTTCACTATTCAGTATTTAATAACAAAATAATTAGCCGCGTTTTGAAATTTAAAGTTTTTCTGCTTTTCGCACACGAAACGTAACAATTTAGATGTATCTTTTGTCAGTCCTACCGATCAACGATGAAACTTTTGAACACTGATTTGAATTCGTTATTAGGTCTACTTGAGACTGATCAGACCCACCTTCTAAATTTTCTTCAATATTAATTCATGTGATTTAAATATTTTTTAATTTAAAAATTTTTAGATATTGATTATTCGGAATTAGAATTAAATATCATAAAATCTGGCGTGATCGATTATAAGTAGATAAAATAACGAATTGAAATAAGTTTTCAGAAGTCTCATCGAATTATATTTGGTTATTCGGTCAGATAGACAAATGATACATCTAAATATTGCTATGTTACATGTGTGAAAGACAGAAACAGAAAATCGTCACTTCCAAACCCCCAACGCGCCTCAAATATGTATTGTGGTAAATATAAAGTAATAAGTATATTATTATAATGTTTACAATATTTTTTTTATAAATATTAAACGTTCCATGAAATTGATACTTTTAATTTTTATATGAATAAAATATAAGTACCAACGTAAAAAATTAAAACACTTTTAACCTCTAAGTTAGTTAGTATTGAGGTGTTGTATTTAATTTATTAGACAAAAAGTAAAACAAATTTGAAAAATAAAGTTTGTGTTGCCATAGGATAACCTTAAAGTGACATGAAAAAAATGAGTTATGGAAAACATAATTTTTATATTAATTTGAACATTCCGATAAGAAAAACCCTAATTTTTGCATTTTTACGACCAAAAATGCGAGAAGTGAGCTCGCTTAAAAAATTACCCTATATATAAATAGTCCTGGTGAATGTTTGTAAATCATAATATTCAACTTAAATACGATTTGACAAAATGCTGTTGAAAATATAACTTATGGGAAGACATTAGACAGTCAGCATAATCACCCGATTAGGAATTTAAAATTAAATTATAATTTAAAACTAATCCGTTACTTCAAAATATCTCTTGACCACTTTATTTTTTAGTCTTCTCAAAGCGTACATTTTCCCGGGATAGTTTTTAATTAAAGGATTAAGTTGGGAGCTTAGGTAAAAATTGAAATTAAAGTACCTAGTGAGATTTGGCCAATTTGTTTAGTGTGGGTGTTTTAGGTATTTATGTAGATTTTTGTTAATATCACAAAGGCTACTAAGTTATCGAATAAATACTGTTTGGTCGCTTTTGATATTTTTTGTAATACTTTTACGATTTAGATAAAACTTCAAAGCCTTTTTGGATAATTAAAAAAAAAAAAAAAAACGACTAAAGATATAGGTAATTAGGTAAAACATTATAAATAGAAAAAATATTTAAAGTTATATAACATGTATATACTTAGTAGTGGCGTTCACGAGGTTTTTTTTTTTTTTAGGGAGGGGTATGGTTTAGACAATTGACGTAACTATTGGAAGTCGCGGAAATTCCATTTTATTATTTTGCCAACCAACTTCAGTTGAATAACTGTCAAATAACTACAGGTGAAATTTATGCGAATTTCCTCCACCTGCCGGTTGGAATCGATTTCCATTCCCCTTCGTTACAACTCACCTTTCTTCCTAGCCATCCTCGCCCTGTCACTCTCTATTAGATTGAAATTTTCCCGTTTTTGTTAGACACACAGACACCGGACACCCTATATTACATCATTATACACGACATAATTGCGCGCGAAATAATAATATTTTTTATTATTGCGCGCTCTTTATTCGGCAGAATCTGCAGCGGTCTGTTTGTCCCCTCGTGATGACTCAAAAACACAATCCACTAAAGCCGCGCGCGTCTTTCGGTCAAACGCACGCGCACGCGACGTCCCCTATATCTTACTCCCCGGACAACGGTGTTTCACTCGAGGGGACTCTAATGTGTTATAATAAATTACGATATTCTGTCGCGCGCGTCCGACAACTGGGGCACGCGTGATGCATGCGCGCTGTGTATTATTACGCGGTGTGCGATTTTCGCGACGTGCACAGAAAACCCTCCCCTCAGTCACTGCGGACCAGGCCTCGCCTTACATTATTATCTGGGCTTCAACTAGTTTGCAAAATATTTATCGTAGGAGGACCAGTTAGGTACCTAATCGGAGAAAAAGTTACGATTTTAAATGTATTTCATAAATTAATTATTATTATATTCATATATTCTTATATTATACAATTTTCTTTTATATACGTTAAAATGTGTAATAATAGGTAAAACTAATGAATTCCGTCAAAATCCTTCAAACGTGTATAAAGCTGATTTACGATTTTTGAGAGTTTTTTAGGTCGATTAGACATAAACGTAAGTGAAGTTATATTAAATTTTCAAGTCTTAATATCGAGAATTAAAAATTTTATGAAATAAAAACTTACAAAAAATGAGTTATTTCCAATATTTTCAAAATACTATACTTAACTCGAAATTGATCAAATGTATTTGAAATTTTTATAAAGTGTTCTAGTGACAATTTTTATTAGATGGTGAAAGTTTTAAGTTTCTGGTTACATTATTTTTGAAGTTAAAAACAATTTTCAATTTTATAAAAATTCTGGTAACAGTATATTTTATATTTTTTCGTCAGTTTTTCGACAGATTTCCCTCGTTTTTAGAAAAAGTATTGAGAAATTTGAAAAATGAACTCTTTAAAGTACTATTAGGGTGTAAATTTTGATCTATAGAGACACTGATCTAAACTTTTGTACAAGTATTTCGATACGAAAAAGTGTTGAGAAAAAAAATTAACTAATAATAAAAATAATGAACTGTACTTAGAAGTGGACAAACCAAATATGTGCGCGCGAAAGTATAGTTTTCAATAAAAAATGACTCGCCGTAATAATTTTATCATTTTGATAGAAAACAACTGAATACGTTTTTTAATCTGGAAATCAGTGTGGTCGTTCAAAATCTCGTTAGTTTTGTATTTAAAAATTAATTTCACTTTAATTCCAAGTTAAAAGATTTAAAATTAACTTAAAATTATTTTATTTTATTTGAAACGAAGACTTCGGCAGCTATAGTCATTAGCCCATATCAATTATACATTTAGTTTAAATCATAATTATGTACTATATGATGATACGTACACAGATAAAATAATAATTAGGAAAACAATATGGAAAATTTAATTTGATGAAAAATACCGATGGCCTTGAGATACCAGACCAGGTTGACTTCATTATGGCTGCTGAGTGCTTCCTTCCAGCTGGAGTTCGGCAACATAGCTGCTTAGAGGATGTGTTTAATGAATTAACGTTAATTGATTGCAGACAGTTGAAGCATATTTTGGCGGATGGTTTATATTTATTAGATTTATTAGATTTGTGGTAATATGTGTGGCTTATAACTTATTCATATTCGAGTGAGCATAAAATAATTTTTCTATACATAATCTATGTATGTATTCTTCCGAAATTGTTACTACATATATGAAAAATAAATTTAGGCCTTTAAAAAATAGTCACCTAGGGCATTCGGCTCGGTCGCCCTCCTTACACGTGTAATTTCACATGGTCTAAATAAATAAGTTAAACAATATTATTTACGTTATTATAACTGTTTACGATTCAATGACGGACTAATGATCTTTTTATAGTGACTCGGTAATTTTGTCTAGTGCCTTGGTTTAAAATGATCAATTGATATAATATGACAGATTCGATCGACAGTATTTATTGGTATAATAATTTTTAATTATTAAAATAATAATATGTTTAATGATGATTATTTTGTGGTAACCGGCACAAAATCGACGCCCATCGTTTTTACCCATCATTAGCAGCACGTCACTACTCTAAAATGGTACCGGCCACTACCCCGTACTATACCCATCACCTGTCTATGGGAAATAAAAACGATTAGCGCGTATCCAATATTACATTCAATATTGTATAAATTTATACAACTTACTAGACGCAGTATCCGAATCCCGTAGTAACATCACGTGTTTCGGCTTTTTGTATACCGAATAAACTCACAACATATTTGCATGCTTACACGAAGCGTGTCCGTATAATAATATATAGTACGCACAACTTTAGACCGTGTTCAACAGCAGCGGGTCCATTTTTTTTTTCTACGCCGATATGTGTTTCATTTTGGGTCTACATTATGCAAATTACGCGCGACTGCGAAACGTCGACCGTGTATAATATTAATATAGGTATAATATTATAATATGTAACGCGGGCGCACTCGTGTAAGTCGTATGATATATATATATATATATATACTCGTACACATTATGATGTGAAGTCCTGTGACATACGGTTAATTATATAACCGCATAATGTTCGCGATTGGTAGTGGTCACATTGGCGTTTATTTAATTTTTTTTTTTTTTTTTTTATGTTTTACACCCGCAGCTAGAATGGACGAAATTGATTCCCGTGAGACTTATCGAGGTCCATGTTCCTTAAAAGTCGTTACATTGCACATGGAAAAAATAGACGGTTTTTTTTTTTTTATAATGTCGTATTAGGTATGAGCGTTCTAATGTGTCGTACTTGATGTATGGCGATTCACTCCGATTAACCTGTGATTTGTTGAAACTCCGTATTAAAAAATCATTACCAAAAATAAATTCGAAGGACGAAATTCGACGTGTAATCGGAGACCTCGCTATAAGGAGAACTGTGAATTAATTTTTACTCGGCCACGTTACGCCGTGACGTACAACATACTTGGTCATGTTCACGTAAGTGAGGGGTATTGGAATGATGTTATCTGCCAACGATAAAGCTCATATCTTGGGAGCTCCGTGCTTATATACATTTATTAATTTTAAAGGAGACAGCAACTGTTGATCCATCTCCATCCTAAAATGTAAAAAATTATTTTTATTAATTTGTATCAGTAATTTTTAACATGTGTGCTTTGAACAACGAACGAACTTTCTCAAACGCCTTACTAATCAAATTTTTCATTTTGCTTAAAAAATGATTATAAATTTCATCTGCTTAAAGTTTCTTAAAAAGAAAAATAATAATAAAATTATTGTCCGATTATAAAACACTTAATTTGATTAAGAGAGAGAGAGAGAGAGAGAGAGAGCAAGAGTGAGTTAACCTTGCGTTTTTATGTTTTATTTTATAATACGGGCTAATATAGTACGTAATAAGTAATAACGTTGATCCTGTGGGGCCACAGAGTTTTGGGGGTCAATAAGTGCACGTGTAGGTTTTCTCTTACCTTGAAATATTCTGATCTAATAAGCAGGGGTTCGTGCTGAGGAAATCATACAATATTACTATGAAAAATAGTGTTTTTTGGGGGGGAAAAAAAATCCTTATGTTATAATCCTTCAATACACTATACCGGGAACGTTTCAATATGAAATTTGGATATTGTTAAAAGCATGATTAGTGGACGCATAATGTACACGAACACGCGTGTTTAAACGATATAATAATTGTTATAAATTATAATATTTACTTCTATTTTTTTTCCTCCGTCTCAACCCAAATTTTCAATGATCGATCCAGAACGCGCGAATGCGAACGACAATATTATTATTATTTTTACGAGTACATTATTTTCGGGTAATAATATACTTTTTTGTCTCCGCGGTCGGTTCGAACGATTCCCGGGATCGTTTGTGTACTGTGTACACGACGACGTATTGTGCAGCTTACACGACTATTTTGCGTACACGCCTGCTGCACAGACAGGGATCGCGGGGCGTCGACATCCCGACCCTAATTATAAGTTTGGCAAGTATACGCAGCATATTATAACATTATACACACACGTATATGCCGTTATAATGCACTTCGCCCTCGCGAAAATCAATGTTTTGCCGACCACATATGTGTATAACTTCTGCTCGTATATGCCGTACACTAATACTGTGTATTATTATTATATCCGAAGCGCGCGGAATATTATTATATTATGCTCGATGACACGTCATCGCCAATCCCTTTTCCCCCCTAAACCGCTACGATGGGGTAAATATTGCTTCTTGGACATAATAATAATTATTATATTATAACCACAACAATACGACTCGCGTACGTGTAACTACCTATCATGCGCACACACACACACTTAAACACACACCCACACACATATGCACGTCAGGATGACGAGTGGCAGTTTAATTAAAACGTTATTAATATATTTTAATATTATTCGTCGTTTTACACGTCGTGTGTGCATTGTTATCGTTTAAATTCTAAAGCAGAAGGTTCCAAACTTTTACGACCCTTAGAAAATAATTCGTGCTTGGCAGAATTCAAATCCATTTTCAACCATTACTATAATCATGCACCATAATTCATATTATTATACGTATTACGACTGTAATCGAATATAATATCAAACCGTTTGCGTATAGTAATAATACATTTCACTTGAAAAAAATAAAAAACATTTTAAAAACCAAAGCCTTTATCTTTATCAAATCGTGGTGTTAAGACTTATAATACATTTTAATGTTAGTGATAACGAAACTGTTTCATGGTTTTACTTTCACTAGTTTCAAAATTTGGTTTTTATACATTATATAACAGCTCAATTCGTAAATCTGGTACAGCATTTGATGAATAAACGAAAATACTATTAACTGTAACTCAAAAAAAGCACTGTGTGTGGTGTGCTTTTAATTTTCGGAACCCTTTTGATTTGATTGTATAGACCCATAAAATTCGCGAGAAATGAAAAGTGGTTCTGTAGTTTTGGAACCACTGGTCTAGTGTACACTACACGCTACTGTCTACTGGTATTACCTGGTAAATCTGTATCAATAAAATATTTTATAATCATTTTGTAATTTTGAATGGAGTGAAGAAGTTAATGTTTTTACAATGATATTTATTCTGTTTTATTTTTCTCTGTGTACACGTTTCGTTAGACATATACTTATCAAAAAGTTTCCACCAATATCTTTTTAAATTAGAATTTGCCTCCAGATGGTACTTTTGGGAGGTAATTTTTGGAAATTTTCAATAGTTTTTCCAAACTTGGGAAAAACTTTAAATAATTTGATAAAAATGCCCTTACATTCTACCCCTAAGAACTCGCGTGGGATGAAAAAATTTCGGGTAGTAAATTTTCATTCGGATTTTATTTTTTAACATAATAAATTTGTTTATTTTATTTTTAAAGATAGAAATTATATATTGAAGTATTTTATTAAAAAACTCACATTGTTTACATGCAAATCTAAAAAAAAAATTGCTACTGTTTTTTATAAACATTATGGCGTTGAAAAACTCTTCGAACGAATTTCAATTTAATAATCCCTACGGATTGGTTTTATACAATATGTACGAACTTGATTAGTTTTTTTTTATTGCCTGTCTTGTTCACAAAACTCACATCGATTTTAGCGTTCGAGTCGTTCTGGAAGTTTAGCTGGGATTTAAGTCTCATATTATACTTGATATTACTCACATGGGGTAATTACTTTTCAAACCCGTTGTAACACACATTGACAGAAGTTTAGAGACAAACTAATCGATGATAAAATAATAAAAAGACGTGAAAATAATAATAAATACAATTATTCTATCTTGAACATCGATATTGTAAAACTGACATTATATTAGTAATATTTATGTACGAAAATAGTTTGGGTAGAGGTCATTTTTTTGAGTTAACATTTTACAAACATTTGAGATGTTATTTTATACAGAAACGATCGTAAACAATTATTTATAATACAGACTATTGGAAAAGCCGGACTTACTTCGCACCATGGCTATTTTTCTCTCCTCTTTTGAGATTTGAGGAGAGTGTTAATTTTATATAATAAAACGATTCTGGGTGAAGCTTCAGTTTATTCAAAACAATTTCCCTTAAAAATTATAAAGCTTATCATTCATTACAAATAAAAATGTATATTTAACTTTTTACTTTTATAATTATGTATAATACATTCCCAGTGGTTGTGGATAAAAAAAAATTATAAATATATATTTTTTTTTTCATTAACACGTATAACTTTATCATCGTTTTAAATCATGCAAAAGAAAAGTAAAAAAAAAAAAAAAAAGAAATAAGACGAAAAAATATTGATTGATGAGTGGTATTAAATGTTATAATAATCTACACAGTATTAATATACGTTACGATGACGCAGACACGCCACCCCCAACCACTGAGTGCCACTGCATAACATAAGCAATATAAACTTTTCTCGATTTCGCTTAATATACTCCTTGAATACTTAATTTATGTATACAATAAAATAATACAACACCACACGTGTGTGTACTTACCGCGCATATATTATTGCGTAGGTATACAGTGCGCGTCGAGATGACGTGTGAGATTTAATTAAAACACGGTATTGTAATAATATTATTCGTCGTTTTACACACGTGTAAATCGGTGCGGTTTGCACTACTAGCAAACCGCACCAAGTAGAGTGCACACAATATGGCACGAGTGTTCCGGAACAACCGCCGAACTTTTACAACGACGCGGTGTCGTGTATAATACGTACACATCGCACTCTCTTGTAGCCGCGGTTAATAATAATTCGAATTCCGAGCGGAGCGTTCGATGAACGAATTACATTTGTACATACATCAGGCGTCTCGTCGCGTGAGTATATTTAACATATAGTAGGTACTGTTTGTATACTTAAAACGTAATGAGGAGATGACTGAGTGGCTAACCAGTTTTCGTCATCAAGTTCGTGTCAACACTCTAAATTAAGCTTCTCTTCTCGTGTGTCTGCGATTATATTAACGCGTGCACATGTGCTATAATGTGGATAATGAGAATATGTAACACTACGAACGATCAGAACTATAATAGCCGTAGGGAATTGACACCTTAGACAGGGTAAGGAATTTAAAGAAAGGGGGAATTAATTTTTTTGTGACCATTTTTACTCAATGTATACATAGTTGTTCGTGTAATAATAATTATATCTAATAAAATCTTTTTATTTTTTCTTATTTAAACTGTAATTTTTTTTCTAACAGACTTTATCAATAATTAACTGTATATTTATTTATTATTCTCAGCTTAGTCTATAAAAACAAAACACTTAAATTTATGAAATATTAGAGGGGATGCGTAAAACAACCGAAAGTATTTTATTATTAAAATCTATTTTACACGAATAATATTACACCCTTGGAGCTGCTGTTTGGACAAAATCATTGGGGTTGCAAATTGTTTGTACAATCTATTCACATCGCATTCTGTTTCGACTTATAAGCCAATCAATTTTTCGGATAAAATATAAAATCATTCTATAACTGATCATATTGACAGATATATATTTGTGAACTAAAAGTATTTTTTGAAAAGTATTTTGAAACGAATTCCGGACACCTTTTCACACATTATTATAATCGAATGCGTATTTCGAATACAAAATAAAAGTCTCCTTTACAAGACTGATTTCTATATAACCACAAAAACAACTCAATAAGCGCTGAGAGTTATATAATTTATTTCACATCATCTTGTAGTCGAAAACGCGCAACAGCTTTTTTTTTTTTATTAACCGTTGATGTTTAATTTCTATAACAAAGATAACAACAAAGTTTTATAAAATATAAACACGAAATTCCGTAACTATGACAACGAAATACAAATTACATTATATTTCATCAAATATAACAGGGTTTTTCAGAAGAAAAAAAAAAAAAACGTTCACTCTTCACTCATTGATTTAATATACTTATATAGGTACATACTGGTCCACTTTTAAGACACGCAGTTCACAGTAAAATAATTTAACGTACCTAATCAAATTTTAAATCCGTAGTTCTAAAAATTTTGATATCCTAAGTCCTTTATTTTAATGTAGATTTTGACAATTATTGGAATTAGAAATTAGAATTAAAATTATTGTTTGTAACTTTTCGTTTAGGTTATGTGGTTGGAAATCACAAATTATTCATGTCACCCAGTCTTTGTAGATTCACTCGAACTTTGTACCCAATTTTTCATTTCAATATTTTTTTCTACTCAGGGTCTGCTATACCTGCTATAGGTGCGGTGATTTCGTTGTGTTGTGCGATATACACACGTGGAATCAAAAATACGCCATACATATTATTTACATGTAATACAATATGCGGTAGAATATTAAAGTTGCTCCGGCGTATACGTTTTCAAAGAAATATATTCGCGCCAGTATATAAATATAGGTATATATAATACTTACCTACCGCAGCAGCAGAGACCACTTTTCACTGTCGCATTTTCGAGACTTCAAAAGCACGTGCTCGTGAGATACTTTTTCATCGGTCGTGTCTCGCGTAGAATAACTGCGGACGTCGTTGATCGATAACGCCCGGATTTTATTTATTTTTTTATTTTTTTGTTCAAAACGAGATGTAATTTTCGTCTAGGTATACGTTTGGCTAGAAATTGTTTTTCTCGCTTTCTCTCTTTTATTATTATTATTTTTTTTCATTTCTCATAGCTTGTGTAACGTAGGCATACGACTTGTTATAACTATATAAAAAGTCCAAAATTATAAACAACTATAGTAATAAAAATGTTCTGCTTTAAAGTTTATCTCATTATAAAAATAAACACATAAGATTTTATATATTTTTTTCATTATTTCAAGTTTTCCCGATATTTAACAACATTCGACTGAAAAATTGTTCTTATTTGCTTCTTTTGTTCTTATTCTGTCAAACAATAGTTTCCTGTTTACATACTTACAATTTTAATCAATCAAATGCTATAAATTAACAATTATTTGGTACAGAAATTATAGTTTTTTTTTTTCATATTTATATCTATAAGCTTAAGTCTATTTGTAATATTTGTATCTATAAATTACTACTTAGTTTACTATTACTGTAAACTGGTATAAATCTATATCCTACCGTAAAATACAATGGAAATCGGACACAACAAACTCAATGGACAGTATCAATCTGTTTGTTGTAAATTAATTTTTCATGACATCATAATAGATCTTAATTATTACATTGCTTGTAAATCGAAAAAATGGAAAAGGTAAACAAATATAAGCAAAAAAAAGGTTCCAATCGTTGAGTAAAATTACAAAAATACATATTGTCCTGCATTATTTTTAAATTAATTTGTATTGTTCTATTATTTAAATGATATTTTCAACCGGTTTTCCAATTAAAATTGTCTTTTAGATATCTAATGACAAATAATTGATGACGGGATTTCATAAAACCATATTTGCGCCAAGCAATTTACTTGATTTTAATCAAATTTTCAACAAGTCATAAACGATAGAGCGCGAAGAATAAAGTGTTTTGTATGATGGCTTCGCATATTTGTATTGGTTAGAAGAAAAACAAATTTCGTTTGACTGATTTTGTATTATATAATCGATTTCCTGCGCTGTACTGTATAAGATTATGTTTAATATATTATTACAACGATGCTGCGAACTTAATCGTGCACCAAATCGTTTAGTCACTGTGACATCTTGAATTATTTTCGAATAATTGACCTCCGTTGTGCGGATAAAATTCGCAATACTATACTCGGTCTCGCGTGTGTATAGATTGCAGGATCCTACGTACGGCGTTTAAGTTTTAGTGAAACGGCCCCTTCGCTCCCTGCGCTCCCTACCCTCCGTGTATTGTTACCATTATATTACATAGCAACACGTCGGAAGTACATTTTACTGATAATTATTACAGTGTAAACCCGTAAACGCGAACAAAACGCGATACATATTATTATTATATATTACACGGTGTACGTGCGGCGGAATCGCCATGTTTCAGGGTCGAATCTGGTTAAAATATTTATACCGCAGTTACCGGAAGGCGCGTGTAATATACACGGTGTATTATAATATGCTGACATTTATGTATATACGCGTGTTGTAGGTCTGTACCTGTATAAATATCGTGTCGTTGGCGGCATCTCAATATTTCAACGTATTCGGCGTGTGGAAGTCGCGGTTTTTCGGCCTTTCGCGAGACTATAAAAAAAAAACGTCGCCGTGACCGTACTATACTACGCGTGAGTTTCAAAAATTCCCACTAGTGACTCGCCAAGTTATAAGTCGATCGGGCGAGTCCTGCACTCCCGCGCGCGCGTATCTCCAATACATAATACATGATATTATGCACAAATGTGATTTTCAGGGTTTTAACGGCGGCGCAAACGTTGAACCGTTTTATAATTATTTTATCGTGTCCACCGACCGATAGCCACGACCATATTCACGGAGCTACGCAGTAATTCTATCGTTTTCGTCGAACAGGGGACATTTAGGACGTGGCCGTTTGGACGTCGTAGGGGCATTTGGACGACGGGACATATGGACGTCGAAATAAAAAATAAATAAAATACATTAAATAAATATTTGGCACAGTGTAAAAATAAATTAGTTATAAAAAAAAAATTAACAATAATATTAATAAAATTAATGATACCTATACTTATAATATTTATTTATTTTTAATAAAATTAATAAATAGAAATATTTTGAGCAATTCCACGAAAAATGATATAACAGGTATTGTTTGATAATTATTTACTATTTTTAAAATTCTTCTGACCACATCTATAAATTTTTTAAATTTTTTTAGTGGACTTTTACCAGCTTCAAGTTGGCTGAAAAATAGCTCTCGTCCACCTTGTATTTTCGCAAACAATTATTAAATGACCATAAGCTTGGATGCTGAATTCCCATTTCAGTGTTTAGTATAAGTTTTATAGTTATTATTAAAACTATACAACAATTTATGTCAAGTACCTATAGGAATTACTTTATAGAAATTTTTATTTAATATTGATTACATTATAACAGTCACATATTTGAGACTTTTTCCGGGGTCAAATTCTATCTACCTATAACTATAAAAGATTTAAAAAGGTTATTTTTGCTCAAATATTTATTATTTTTTTAACAATCTTTTGCATATTCAAAGTATAGCCGAATTTTTCCTTTGTAAGTGCCCGTTTTAAGTTACTATTTCATCGTTATTTTCAATATTTGACCACTAAGATAAAAATAAAATGAAGATAATTCAGAAACAAATGAATAATATTAACGGATTGTATGAATATTGAATAGGGTAAGCTTTTACTTTTACCCAAACAAAAATTAATTTTCACCATAAATTCAGCATTTTAATTAAAATATTAACATTTAACGTAATTGAAAAATTGATGGCTTAAGTAAAAATGAAAGAATTAAATACTAAGCACTTTAGCATTTTAAAATATTTTTGATACATTGAACGACAAGCTAAAGTTATTATTATATAAAAACAATCAAGACTTGATGAGGACTTTCACTGTGTGCAAAATAGTTTGAAAGTGATAAAAATTCAACGAAATTTGAGAAAGCTTAGTACTTATCTATATTCTTATTCCTTAATGCTTAAAATATATTGAAAAACACATTATAAACATTGCATAAAATCAATAACACCTAAAAGTTATCACGTATGCAGAACATGGATAAAATAGTAAGTTAAAAGTTGTATCAGTATTACTAGATCATACTAAACTTAATTATTGATGATTTAAAAATTTTCAGGGGAACTTCCCTCATCAAATACACCACTGTATTATTTATAAATAAATATATTTTTACGCTTTAAGTTAAAAAAAAAATAAAAATATTATTTGTGCATGGTAGAAACAATAAAAATAAAAATAAATATATTTAGTGCGAGGTAAATGGAGGGAAGCTGGAGAAAACTGATTTGAATGTTCCATGAGTTTGGTCCTTTTGGTCGTATGAACTTAATAGTAATTTTTGCCTTAAGAGCAATTTTCATAAAATTTTCTGGTAATATTAATTTATCCTATCCGTCCCTAGAGAAGATCATTTGACGTGAACGGTACAGTTTTGAAAATCGGACTGATGATGGTTGTTGACTATTGGTCAGAATGTATTTTCGTATGCACCATATTGTATTGTCATCGGTTCTCAATATGTGTGAAAAATTTCAAATTATCATCTGGAAGTGGGTGAATATCAATTTAATAGATTTAATTACAGACAGTTGGAACTGCGTCAATAATATGCTATATTAGATCATTGTGTAATTATAAAAACCAAGCATAACCTTCAAAACCTCAAAGTTTATCCGAGCTATTTACCAGTGACTGGAATTTATATAAAAACAACGATTTTACATTGTAAGACAGTGGTTCTAAGTTTTGTAAACGAATAATCATTTTAGCGAAAAATGAGTAGGGAATAATTTTATAATAAAATAATTACCTCAATAATAATTATTGTATGATTATATCAAAAAGAGGATAATTCAGGAAATAATTTAAAAAACTATATAAAAAAAAAATGATAGATATTATGTAATAATATTAGGAATAATATAATTAATTATAACGATAAATAAATTTTTGTTTTTTTGATTATTTCATTGCATATGTCTAATAATAAAATAATATTTAACAACACATTTTTTTCCTCTGACTCTTTTTTCGTTTTTTTCCCTTGAAATTTTTTTTTTTTCCGTTTACCTACTCGAACACAGTTCATCCGAATGTATAGTAGTATATAGTGTATGTAGTTTCACAAAACGTGTTCGGGTTTCTTTTAAATTTCGATCGATCAATGTCGCGAGCTCGGGACATTATGACGTGTCACCCAATCGTTTGTTGCGTTGACCTCGTCTCGTAACGGCGGCGGGGCACATGGCGTGTGTGATGTGATTCCGCGATCGATTCGAAATCCCTAAGCGCTCGGTGGTAAAATAATATTTACGTTGTGTTCAATAGTAATGTAATAAAACCGCCTCGTGCTGCAGACCCATTCCGTTATGTTTATTTGACAAACCGCGGACGCTCGTCCGGCCGCACGTGTCCCCGGGATTCTCGACGAAAACTACGTTAACGCGTGTTTCCGATTCACTCGCGGTGGTGGTAGTAGTGAAATTATAATGGTCCACGGCTTAACTATTATTATTACTGTAATATTGGCACGCGCTTGCGCCCCCTAATGCGGTTGCGGTATTATGTCCTTAGAAGTTATATGAAAGCGACGGCGGCGGCCGAACAATAATAATACTGCAGTCTTCGAGTTTCTGTCGTGTGTCTATAATAATACTATGTGTGTATTGTTAGAATAATAATAATAATTATTATTATTATTATTATTATTATATTATTATTATGCATAGGGCTGCGAGTGTGAAACGATTGGAACGAAATATCTCGGACGATTATTTAGCTTTGAAATATTTCAACCGTCACTGAAATATTTCGTGAATTTAAGAAAAATGTAGTATTCTTCAATTATTTATCGTATCACACTCGGTCATATTGTTTGTTTTATTATAACGTATTAACTACGCGTATATCAAGGGAAATAATATTCTGTTTATTTTTCTCTCCGAGTAGCTTGTTTTTCGTTTTACATTCTGAACGAAGTGAAGAAGCTAGTGTTTTTACAATGATGTTTATTTTTTTTTATTTTTTTATTTATTTTTTTTCTGTGAACAACTTTTTGTATAGAAATACTTGTCCAAAAGTTTCGATCAGTAACTTTTTGAAACCGGATTTGCCTCTAGATTGTACTTTAAAGAGGTCATTTTTTTAATTTCTCAATTCTTCAAGTATTTTTGGAAAAAACTACCCCATATTTGACAAAAACGAATCGGAAACCATCATTTTTTGATCCGAACTATATGAAAATTTAAGCATAGATAAAAAATCATATAAAAAAGATTTTGGCACAAGAAAATTTTGAAAATGTAAAAAAAAAAAAATTTTGGATATTTTTCTAACGCTTTTTTTTCTCATTTATTTTTTATGTTGTTAACTTCCTTCGTTCAGAATCATTTTATTGAAGAAATGATTTATCGTTTCTTTAAAATTAAATACACCCGTCAAGAGAATTCCACCCGTCGTTCGAAGAACACCCATCGCGCGAATTATGGCCGGCTTTTTTTCTTCAGATTTTCGATTGCATATTTTAAAAATTGACACAACATTATTTATCAAATTTTATTTCTATGCTTTTATCAGTCCACGAATACAAAATGTTTGTATAATTATATTAGGCAGTTGCTAATTTTCCTAATTACAATATATATATTATATATATTTTTAGCGATTGATCCATGGGCGTTCATCTATCGAAATCCAGGGGGGGGGACAATTTTTTTTTTAAATTACACGATCTAAATAAAGCAAACTTATGTGCATATAAGTATATTTTTCTTAATCTTTAAATATAAATTCTAAATTTATCTTATTTTTAGAAATATTTTCGATAATACTATTTGTAAATAGAAATCTAGAATTTTATTTCTATGTAAGCCCGTTAGTCAGACATTGCAGCTGACCTCAACCACGTTTTGACTTTTTTAAGTGCACTAAATTACATTTGAGTAATGTAAGTTTTAGATAGATTTTTTATGTAAATAATTATAACACTTTTTAATAGATGGGAATGACTGAGTTCTTAAGAAAATGAGAAAAAGAATAAAAATATTATGTTATTTTTTATGTAAACATTGTCTGAAATATGCCAAAAATTATACTGTGATTTTCCTTCTTCAATAATGTTATCAATTTTGTACGATACTGATAAGTTCTCTAGATTTTGAAGGAATTATCGAAGACACGCTGTTTCATTTGTAAAACATCTGAAGAATATAATTTGCTTATTTGAAATGTAATTTCAATGATTTTAACTAAATTGTTTACTAATTGTTTTGTTCGATGTTGTACGGAACTACGGAAGATCAATAGGTGTCACGTAAAAATAAATATTTGTGAGTTTCGATTTGGAAACTTGAAATTTCGATTTTTCAAATCACCATTTTGATATCACTACTTGTATTTTAGAATACAACTAGAAATTTCGACTAAAAAACCAAAAATGTTAACTTAATAGCATAACATTTGAAACTTGGGAATTTTCATTGTTGAGTTTATTATCCGAATATTATCAGGATAATGATTATACAAATAATAAGAATTATCAATTGACAAACTGGAAATTTTGAATTGTCAAGTTGAAAATTTAGAATGGGAAGTTCAAGGCACTAATTCAAAATTGTTGTCACAAATTGTTTTTTACATGGTACTACTAGACTTCCTTATTGTTTGATATTAATGTTTCATAACAAAAGATATAGTCATAAAATTAAAAATTACAAGACTTTCCAATATTAATGCTAGAGTCCTGAGTCTTGACACATGATTTTGAAAATAATCCGTTCACCATGTTTATGTTGTCAACATGTATAAATAATTAAATTTAATAATATGTGGTCATACGGTCAAAGTACCAAACCAGACTAAGTGGTTGACACTGGGCGTTATTTTGGGTTATGACGACCGAAAAATGTGATTTAAAACCATTAAATTGAAGTTTAGTTATGACTAATAAGTAAATAATCATAAATGTCACCACATACACAGCTGTTAATTTTTTGATTTTTATTTACAATATTCATTACTAAATAATTTAAAAAAAATTTAGAATAGCCAGGGGGGGCATGACCTTCCCCTGCCCCCTTCCCTTATGGATGCCCATGGATTGATCACATTGATATTCCATTTTGACTCGAGGCCTGAGACTACGCCCCCCCCCACATCAATCCACCAGCCCTCGTCAACGGGTGGTCGTGAACGAAAGCGCGTTTTGGTAAGTCGAAAAAAGCGACCTCCGCCAAAACAATTACTACACTCCGAAAGTGAAGAAACTTTCGCTTTAACGTCCGTGCGGCGAAAAAACTCTCAGGAGACGACGATGCGAACAACAGAGTAGTCGAATATTAGGTACCTACGCGTAGTTGTGTAATAATAATAATATGTTAAAAGCACTTCGACGCCAACGGCGGATGAATAATGAATACGTTTACGAGAGTGGAAAACTTTTCGTTTTAAATTTATTATTTCGCGTCTCGCGTTCGGCAGTCGTCGTTAATCTACAAATCGAATATTCAAAGCCGTTTTTCCGTTTTACGTTTTGGGGCCTCTTTCTCCTGCAGTAGCCGGTCATTTCGGCCAAAGGACGTTTCAGAGAAAAGCCATAGGGTACCGAAGAAGGACATTTTGGCGAAAGGACATTTATAACACCTGCAACCATAGCAAAGGCATTAAAATCAAACGTTGTTTTTCTATTGTTTTAAACACTCAAGTTTTAACAAGTTTTTTCATGAAGTTTTTTGAACGTTATTAGATCTCGGTGGGCGTTTTGAAGACAGTTCATCGAATTTGAAACTTTAAAGAAAAAATAAGTCATTTCTTTCGAATAAAACGATTCTGAGTGCTGAAAATATTGAAATTCCGAAAAATCACTGCTTTAAAGTACAATCTATAGCCGAATTCTAGTTCGGACATTTGCTGGTCGAAACTTTTAGCCAAGTATTTATATCAAAAAAAAAAAGAAGGTGTTCACAGAAAAAATCAAAATAAACTTCATTGTTGAAAAACACTATAGTCCACTTAGGATAGGGTGACCATACGACCTGTTTTATACAGGATTGTCCTTTATTTCGACTCTGTGTCCTGTTATCCTGACAAACTGCTCTCAGGACGCTTTTTGTCCCGTAATTTCAAGTCTGTCCTATATTAATCCTATTTTTTGACATACTGTTGATTCTACATTTTTTAAATTAAATTATTGAATAAAATAATGTAAGAATCTAGAAACCTTGTGGACACCATTGGATCAATAATTATAATCGTAAAACAACATTTTAAAGAATATGTCGTGTATTGAATTTCATGCATTTCTTTTAGAATATCCCAAATTTTTAAACTTAATCACTTCTTCAGAAAAACATGAAACATTGTCATAACAGGGGCCATCAAAATGAATTAACAAGTTATTTTTAAAAAGTAAAGTATACAATATACATGAATAAAGGATTTGAAGAAAATTTAAAAAATATTAATTTAATTATGTTATTTTATGTTTTTCAAAATAATGTTTTTGTGTGATTAATTTTAATCTGTAATAGGTAGTTTAAAAATCATAATTTTTCAAAATTCAAAAACACAATACATATATATATATATATATAATAAACAAGGCTCGAGACTTTTAGCACTAAAAAACCATGAAATATGCGCTATAATATGCCTTAAAAAATGGGAAAATATGCACAATAATATGCTCGATAAAAAAATTAAACACGCTTAAAAAAGTTATAAAAAATATGTTTTGATTATTTCAAATTCTAAAAATATTTATTTATATAATCTTCTTTTTGAAAATATTTTCATATACTAAGACTTACTAAATACTAAATTCGTAAACACTATGTGTTCATTTAAAGAAACAATTAAGATTCGAGATACAATAAAAATGATATATTACAAATATTTTTATATATAGGTAAACAATAAAATATAAATTACTTGGAAAGTGGCGGGGTGGTTTCGATAAATTTGGTAAAGCCACGTTTATATTATAAAAGCGGACGAACACAATATAGTTTTTAGGTCAAATTGGTGTCCACAATGAACAGTCTTAATGTGAACGCAGCTTTTGTAAAATAGGAATTTAAAGCAACACTTGCCGCTCACTAAGTAGGTACAAACCACAAAATTACTTCATTGTTTTCAGATTAATAACCTTTGTAAAAACAGAATATGCAAAAAATAGCATGATACTTAATATTAGTGCAAAAATATGCACTAAAAACTTTTAAAGCTACATTTCTTTTTAATATGAAACGAATTTGTAGCTCACTCTGCTAGTTATTAGAGGTTTATAAACAAATATGCAAATGCTAGAAGTCTCGAGCCCTGATAATAAATATTTATTTATTTAAAAATATTATGAAAAATATTTTTGTCCTGTGTTTTATTTTTTTTAAATATGGTCGCCCTAACTTAGGATTGAAATTCCTAAAATAATACACGAAAAGTCGTATGTTTGCGTATATGGTTTACTATGATATACTTTTTAGAATATTTTTAGCGTTGCGATTGGAAAAAATTTAATTATTTTATTAAATGGAATTAAAGACATATAACATGTTTCTTCGCGTTACGTACTTCGTCGAAATATCCTTTTTCCAAAACGTCCGTTCGCCGAAACTTCTTTCAACGAGACGTTTTTCGCAGAAATTCGCAGAAGTGTCCTCGGACCCTTTTTTGTGCATAATAATAGCAGACGAGGAAAGTCGGTCGCAAAAGTCCGTCGCGTTTTACGCGCCAGCTAATTAAACGTTAATTTTATTCCACGAGGTAACGTATAATATGAACAGAACGCGTAATACGTGTAATTAAATCACGAAACTCGTGTGGCTAAAGCAAGGGGTTCCTAACCGAAGGGAAATTCCGCCTTGACGGTGATGATGAAATTACGAAAAAAATTTTGTAGTTTTAAAATAGTGATATCAAGGACTCCGAATTTTATCTGGCAAACACTTACAAAACACTAGGTAATTATAAAAATGTTTGTAATTATAAATGTAATCCCAAAAGGGGTTTAAAATTTTTTTTTTTTTTTCATTTTCCCGGCTTATGTAGCAATTTTGGCAAAAACGTTCTTTTATTTTCCCTCGTTTTTTGAAAAAAGTATTGAGAATTTTGAAAATGTACTTTTTCAAAGCCGATTTCTGATCTAAAATCTTACAGTATGAAACTGTCGAATTAAGTTAAAACTGTACGAAAAAGTGTTTTCATAAGAATAATATAAATAAACTTGATTATTAACTGTATTGTGTGAATATTTTTTGCTGTAAAACGATACTGAACGAAGGAAGTTAATAATATAAGAAAAAAAAAAAAATGTTAGAAAAATGTCCAAAATTTTTTTTCACATTTTCTAAATTTTCTTGCTCCAAAATCTTTTTTATAGGATTTTCTATCTATGTTTAAATTTTCATAAAATTCGGATCAAAAAATGATGGTTTCCGAGTAGTTTTTGTCAAATTTTGGGTAGTTTTTTCCAAAAAAAAAATTGAAGAATTGAGAAATCAAAAAAATGACCTCTTTAAAGTACAATCTAGATACAAATCCGGTTTCAAAAAGTTATTGATCAAAATTTTTGGACAAGTATTTCTATACGAAAAGTTGTACACAGAAAAAAGAAAACGAAAAAAAAAAAATAAACATCATTGTAAAAACACAAGCTTCTTCACTTCATTCAGAATCTAAAAGAAGACTATGATATTATCGTGTCATTTAAAATCGCATAGAGCATAAATTTTTATTTTTTTACAACTACAATTATTTGTTGAAATTCTATTTTCTTTGCAGCGAATCTCTCGAACCTCTGTCCACCAGTAAGACGACAAATTTTCCTAACACATTCACGATCAGACACTATTACTTCAGGAACATTATTTTTAGATTTTATTTATATTTACTCGTATGGAAATCCTCTCCGGGTATTAGCATTTCTCGACAAATATCAAACTGATTCCTGGAATATATGTTTTTACTCCAAACGTCTTTCTTTGGTACCGAATTCATGAGGGTATTTTCCCTCGTCTGTCTTCAGAATGATTCAAAGAATATTTATTTTTTTATCTTCTGTCAAAATATTTATGAAATGTATAAATGCTGATGGCCGATAGGATTATATGAAATAGTAAAAAATACCCCAAATTGAAGACAAATATTTATCGCTCTAATGATTACTCATAATTATTATTGGTCAGAATGATAAATTTATTTCATTAACCAAAGTAATTGATTGGTTTGTATTATAACCATTAGTAGACATAACTAATTTTAGAAAATCGCACAAACGATTTATCATACTGGCTAAACACTTTAGTAATTATGGAAAAAAATAATTATAAATACTAACTAAATAGATATTATCGTCTTAACGTTTACTATTGTCTCTGTTAAAGGTTTTGAGTTTTCCGAAATATTATTTTATTAAAATTTTAAATGAATTGATAATAACCAAAAGAAAAATTTAAGCAGTAACAAATCAATATTCTTTATATATTAATTAAATCGACCGGTTTTCGTTTGATTAAATATTTTAACGTGTAATCCTTTAGCCATAGTTTTTTTTAAAGCGCTAACATTATAAATAAAATTCCATTTTTTTTTTTTTTTTTATCAAAATGTTTAAATAATTCGATACAAAAAGGTATGAAAAGTGTAACCAGATTGGGAACAAGTTCCTTCTTTGAATTTGGATAAAACTAAACTATACCTGTTGTATGACAATGTATGGTTATGAAATACTTCACATGAAATATTCTCTTTGAAATATTTCAAATTTGAAGGTTTTATCGTTCATGAAAAATTACAATGAAATATTGAATATATATGTAGTTTTTTTGGTATATTTCCTAAAGTCTTCACTTGATGGTAACACTTTTTACACATATAGTTATTAACATTTAATTTCGACAAAACCATAATATTATATTCACAATAATTAATCAACTAATATGTTTAATGACAACAAGTATTTTATACTTTTTTATAATAGTAGATTTATTAAAAAATATTCATGCCTTAGCCTAAAGTAGTATTTATTTATTTATTTATTTATTTTTTTTTTTTTATGACATTTTAGATATGTAAATGGCAGTTATATATTATTTATAAGTACTAATCGTTAAGTTGATAGCCTGCTAACTAATATAAATAAAAATATTCACTTTACTCTTGGAATTCAAAAAGAACACAAAAAATTTTTTCTAGATCTTAACATACGTTTAACAAATAATAATATTTAATCGAGTATAGTATTTATAGAAAACCTACACAGACACGATAACTAATTTCTTCAATAAGACGATTATGAACGGAGGGAGTTAATATAAAGAACAATAATAGTCGTCATTTTCAACACACCCATCAAGAATATCCGACCCGAAAAGCGAATAAAATATCAGTGGTGCAAAGTATGTCTGATTTTCGTGTCTATACGTTACTTTTTTTTTTGTCTAATAAACAAAGAAAAGGAATAAAATATATTTAATGAGAAAAAAAAGTGTCAGAAAAATGTCCTTACATTTTTTTCACATTTTCATAATTTTCTTTCTCGGTTTAAATTTTCAGAAAATTTAGATTGAAAAAAATGATGGTTCCGGGTCTTTTTTGTCAAATTTTGGGTAATTTTTCCAAATAAATAAATGAATAGTTGAGAAATTCAAAAATATACTATTAAAAATAAGGTACTAAGTAAAAGGCAAAACGGGTTTCAAAAATTTACTGAACGACAAGTATTTCTTTACGAAAAAGTGTACACAGAAAAAAACAATAAACGTCATTGTAGTAAAACACTGGCTTTTTTCACTTCGTCCAGAATGTAAAATTAATTTCATTAAATATTTCGAATACACATATACATACAGACCGACTGAATTATCAACGCCAACTATGCTTTGACGGGAGATTGTAAACTCCCCTAAATGAAATGTTGGAAATTACCCTGATAGTAAACTCCTCTAAAAATTATTTTGTTACTGTATTACTTTAAAATGTAAACTCCCCTAAAAAGGTATTCGATTTTTATCAATTACAAAGTAACTAGCGTTTGGCTCGACAAGTAGTGGTTAACAGAATGATCGGTTTTTCATGTGGAATTAAAATCTAATTTCGATATCGATCGATAAATTATTAAAATAGATGTTCAATGTCTGATATCAATGAACTTATTGGTTACTAAAATAAAAAAGCGGACATACTTCGCACGATGGGTGTACTTCGCACGACAGGTGGTATTCTCTTGACGGGCGTATTATATTTTAAAGAAACGATAAATCAT
>JAIPRM010002452.1:20078-30432 GCA_025469315.1 Stegophylla sp. TES_Ste_2020 | reverse complement strand
GGATTTTCTATCTATGTTTAAATTTTAATAAAATTCGGATCAAAAAATGATGTCGTATTTGTCAAATTTCGGGTAGTTTTTTCCAAAAAAAAATTGAAGAATTGAGAAATTCAAAAAATGACCTCTTTAAAGTTTGTACTTTAAAGAGGTCATTTTTTGAATTTCTAGAGGCAAATCCGGTTTCAAAAAGTTATTGATCGAAACTTTTGGACAAATATTTTTATACGAAAAGTTGTACACAGAAAAAAAAAAAAGAAAAAAGAAAAAAAAATATACATCATTGTAAAAACATTTCATTCAGAATCTAAAAAGGATTTATGTGTAACAGAAAGCAGTTCAATTTTATAAATACTATTTATTGCAGGGGCGGATTTTAAGGGGGTGACGTGGCGATCGCTCCCTCCTTGGACTTTTTTCCCCGCCCCCGTCCCCGTATTGGTATGCTCCAGGTGAATTTCAAATATTACCAATTATTATTTTTGGAATAACCTACTACCTATCTGTAGCTGCAGATATGATGTTTTTTAAGGCTTGGAAATTAATATTGAATAAAAACAATATTGTACAATCAATATGTTATATGGTATTATGTCAATAATTAAGATACGAAACTTGTAGTATCTAAAAAATTACTTTTTAGAGCTTTAATATGCATTTAATACACCATAATTTGGTCTTTTTGAAAAAAAAATCATTTCTAACTTACTCATACAAGGTTAATGTAAAATGGGTTATTGACTATATTGATCAGTAAGTATAGAGCGATGAAAAAGCTATTATTCATTGTTGTCGAATAAAAAGATTCATTCATTTAAAATAATTCAAATTCTATTTTTAGGTATTCACGATGAGTAAATAAAAAAAGGTTTATTTAAATACTGTTTTACTCGTTGTCAAAAATTATCATAATATGTACAAAAATTATTGGTATAAAAAATATTAAAAATTAAAATACCATAAACATGTCTGTTTTTTAGAGAGTTCCGTACTTAGAGATGTTACTATTGACAACTATATTGTAAAATTGTCCCCGTGTCAAAACGCTCTCTATTTGGAAGTGTTATGCTTTACTTTACTTTATTTGATCCAATAAATAAAGTGATTGAAATAATTCCCAAATTTTTTTCACATTTCCTAAATTTTCTTAATACAAAGTACACTATATATATGTGTTTGCCAAGGATCATTTCACTGTATTTCAAAGAAATAAAGTAAAGTAAAGCAAAGCAAACATAAGTAAAGTATATACAAGAAAACCTGAAATTTTTTGCTCTTCGGTTTAGATACACTTGGTGGCTGTGTTGAGTTTTAAAGAAATGATAATTTATTTCTTTAATAATATTATTCTGAGCAAAGAAAGTTAATATCATAAATAACCATAATATTTGTCATTTTCAACACACCCACTAAGAGTATCTGATGCGAGGAGCGAAGAATACCCGTGGTGCGAAATATATCTGTCTTTTTTGTATATATTTTACTTCACTTATCATTCCTTTTCTTTACTTTACTATACTTTACTTCATTTAACTTTATTTACTTTACTTTACTTTACTTTTTTTTATTCAATAAATAAAAAAGAGGAAAAAAGTTTTGATTTTTTTCAAAATCTTCTTGCTACAAAATATTTCTCGTATTAATGTCTATTTAAATTTTCATAAAGATTGGATTAAAAAGAAGTTAAGTCCTTATCTTTTCCCAAATTTACAATTGAGAATTTCGAAAAATTACCTCTCAAAAGTACATCTAGACTAAAATCTGGTTTCAAAAGGTTATTGTTTGAAACTTTTGGATAAATATTTACATACGAGAACGTGTTTTATGTTACTTTAGCCACAGATTTAAATTCAACACACCAGAGTATCCCACCCGAGGTGCGAAGTACATTTGGCTTTTTTTTTTTTCGAGTTGAATCAACATGGTTTAATAATTACTTGAGAAATTATAAAAACTATGGTTTACTCTACTATGGTTCCACTAGGTTTCATTTCCTATTCATCGTATTATATTTAAAATAATTATACACTACTATTGTTTGCCGAGAAAGCAGAATCCTACTACAAATATAATCTCATTTAAATCGTGATCAATATATTAGTATTAATGATCTATTCAATTATCTAGTGAATGCAATTGCCCGCAACGTTTAATGGAGTCGCCTACGCTTTACAACAGTACCGATTTTTGCTTTTCTCATTTAGATTTAGATCTAGGACGCCCTACAGTGTTGCGATTGACTTTTCTCACCCATAACATAAATATTTACTGAGTAGTAAAGAGTTTATTGATTTAGGTTGAAAATTATAAGTGTTTATAGACCTACGCGCAGCAACTAGTGGGTGATGGCACTCAAAGTTTTTATCGATAAAAATCAAAAATTTTATCTCATAATTCCCACAAGAGTATTCAATTTAAACATTGTATACTTTGTAGTAATATTGTATTTATTATCATTTATGTATTATTTTTGTGTGAAAAATGTGTACAAGAATATTAAAGTATTAAAATATGACAAAGTTAATAATAGCCATTTAAAATACTTGAGTGTCATCAAAATGATTTTAAGGAGCCTGAGATGATATTTATTTTGGATGTTTTCGAGTGGGAGAAAGGAGTTTCTTTTAATATCATTAATTTAGCAGCTCCTGAAATTTAGGTCTAGTTGCAATCAAATACATATTTTTTTAGATTTTCATAAATTAAATCATTCGTGTTTTATATACTATCCGTGTGTGTTCGATTTGTCTTTTTCGTTTTCATCGGTCTGTTAAATTTTTGATTTTTCATGTTTCCCCGAGTATAAATACAAAACAAATAAAAATGAATTACATAATATAATAGGTATATTATTATAAAGTAGGTAATAATTAATTAATAATAATCAATAAGGCACGTCCGTTAGGTCGGGTTTGACTTAATAGGATTCTTATACAATAATTACAACATACATATTATATATAATTACTATACAAATTATTTTTATTATCGTATAATATTTTATATAGAATATAATTTATTATATATTCTACATATATATATATATATATATTTATAATTTACATTTTAAATTGTTTTCTTATTTATATTATTTTAGTTAAAACGAGAATACAAATACTTACGGGTCACGTCATACATAAGTTATTCGGTTGTTTGAAAAAAAATGAAAATTACATATTTTATTACTAATGATTTGGTATTTCAATATTTCAAACCGAATTTTCGCGAAAAGAAAATGAAAATACAATAAATAATTCTTAATTCTTAGAAAAAACAAAAAAACAAAAAAAAAAAAAAACGGATTGTATACTGAAGTAGTATTGAGCGTATTTTGTCGTGTGTTACACATGTAATCAGTTTTTCAACGTCGTGCCGAATTGCGATGTGAAAAAGTGGTTACATGTTTATTATAATTTATAAACGGAAAATAAAATAATTAATAATAATTCTAAATTGGTTTGCCGTTGTCGTAGTTATCGCGTTTATTCCGTGCCGTCATCAATCCGACTGCTCCTGATCCCCGTCTTTCCGGTCCACGGATACACGTCCGGACAAGGCTGGCACGTGCGCATATATCTGACGCCCGACTTGTGCCACAGGTTGCACACTTTTGGATTATTACATTTCTTTGGCCTCTCCTGCAAAGGGGAAAAATATTATTATGTATTTCAATGAGACCAATTATATAATAGTAGCGGCATCACTTTTTGCTTTTAATAGGTAGTTTTTTTATTTTTTTTTTTTTTACTAATGTTTTTAAAAATAAATAAAAAATGGTGAATATTTGTTTTGATAATAGACTAAAGTTATTACATACGATAAATACAAATTTTATGAAACTTTCACTCACTCCTAAATAACTAATTTTAAAAATTAAAACAAAACTTCACTTGTTCAAATTTGTGAAAAAAAGAAAATAATTTGATTCAAATTTGAACTCTCAAAAAAGAGGAGTCAAAATAAAAATCAATCGAATATAGCATAATTTCAAGTCTTTTGTGCAGTAAAAGAAAAACCCGAATTAAATACGAGGTCATGCGTTCGAAATATTTCGTGTTACCGTTATCCTTGAACACATTGTATTATTAAATACATTCGAAATGAATACAGTCAACACCGCAGAACTCCATTATTTAACTCATTATGTGTGACTTGACTCTCGTCATTTGGGTTTTAATTATTTGGAAATAATTTCTCGTCTGCATATTTATGCGGGTACATAGATTATTAAAACAGCTTAACTTGAGGGGGGAGGGGTGACAGAGTCTTGCCACCAGTCTCCATGTCTTAAAAATTATAATTAAATTAATTACGTGTAATTTTTGTGTTTTATGTCATAAATATTTAAAAGTGATTTATAATTATAGGTAACTAAAGTTTTTTATTCATTATATATATTATATATATATAATATTATATTTTATTGTGATTGTAATAATTCCAGTTCACTGCGCATTAAACAATAGATTTTTTGAATTTACAAATTGTTTTAAAGGCGTTATCTATTTGTATTCATTGGCTTTAGTCATAAAATATTAATTATGAATATTGTTTATACAATTTGTGTGTGTATGTGATAAACTTGTTTTCAATATTGTTTCTATATAACGTGAGTATTTAATATGGTTTTATAAAACATTGTTACTTAATCATAATTAATTGTTAGTTATAAAACTTGTAGCATACGCGAGAAAATTTCAACTCAAAATGCGTCAAACGAAAAAAAAGTGAAAATTTAAATATGTGGAAAAAGAAAAATTAAAATAAGGTAATAAAAATGTATTTATAGAAATTTGAAAAAATGTTTTTTTTTCTAGTTTGTGGTATATATAATATTCATGTTGAGTGAAGTATAGTTTTTACAATTTTCAGTTTATTTTATTTATAAAATTGTATTATAATATTCCGATTAACAAGAAAACAAGTCTAGAAATGATAAAAATGAATTGGTTTCAATTTATAGAATATAATTCTACTAGAAATTAGAAAATTTCACCAAAAGTTTATCAGAGGAGTGTAAAAACTAATCTTGTAATAAAATGATCCATGAAGTTTTGTTCAAAATCATATTCTTAATGCAATTTCGCTTTTAAATTTAAAGAAGTAACATAATTATGACACTAAATTATGTTAATATCTTTAAGATTAATATCTTGTTAGATGAGTGGATGTAACGAAGGACGAATTTTCACCACTACTCATCTTATTGTATTTTTTTTTTTTTTTAATACTTAAAGCTCATCACTATAAAGTATATTGTATATAATTTGTATAATATGATAAAAAAACGCTTTTGCTTACCGACAAATCGCAATGGAACGGCGTGAACGAATTCAATCTTGAAATCGACGTAGGATCTCTAACCCATTGGATGGCTTGCCAATTGTTGACTACCCAAACTTCAGGCATGCTTACGATATTGTCCAAGAATTGAATAAATCCTTCTTTGTGGTGAGGCTGTGTAAACCAGGCTGCGTGATAAAACAGTCCAAACGGAGCCCTGATGAAAACAAATATTAGGCATAAATAATTCCTTTTAAGTTTAAAGAAATAAATAATAATACGTAGGTATGCTATTTATTTGTGATAGTAGTTGCAAAACTGAAGTAATTAATACTTAACAGTACAAGTAGTACAATAATAATAATATTGTTATAATTATGATACTTTGGTAACTAAATAAATAATTCTGTAGTAACTATATAGTTGTCTTGTTTAAAGGCAGATACGTTTATTGTTAACTATTTTGTTGTTATAATTTATAATAGCAAAAGCTTTTAAACTATATAATGCATTATTGTCTTTTATATTTTATAATAATTTCAATATGACGGAAAATTGCCAATCATTTTTAATCAATTGATAAATTTAAAGACCTTGATCGAAAACCTTATATCGTTTTTTGATACGATCATTATAATAATTGAATTTGACTTAATAATATTATGGAGTCCTTATCGATCTGGTCACATCGTGTAAAAACTGACACTTCATCGAGTGTACTAGCCTAAGAACAACTTAACCTTCAATCACTCGCGTCATACAAATTATTATTAAATAATTTTTAATAGATCGCTCGGGAACTCTTAGCTAAAGTTCTTCTTAAAATGTATATTGTATAATCTCCGCTCTACCATCGCTTTCCATCTACGGCGAAACGAGCAAAATTACAGTCTTTGCCACCTTAAATAGAATTTTATTACATAGTTGATTTTTTTCAAGGATTTAAATCGAAATCAAAGTCATCTATTTCAAGTCTGGTTATCGATATCGGTTTTTTTTTCAAATTAATTTCAATTCAAAGATAATATATTAATACATTAAAATAGACAAAACGATTTAACCCCTCTGTATGCTTGAAAAACTTGTTATGAAGAATAAGAGTTTGTTATAAGAAATAATTTGTGTATTAATTATTTTACAAGAAATAACATAGTAAACATTTTTAAAAATTTGATTCAAACATAGACACAACTGAATTCGAAAGATTCTACTCAATTACCATCATGACATACTAAAATGAAAACAGTACTTATATATAATTAAAATTAAATTAAATTTAAATAAAAAACGATTATAGGTTACGAGTGTTTCGACTGGCAGAATAGCTATTGAAATTTATATTTATGATTTAGTAAATGTGGCTAATATTTTATCGTTTCCTGGTTTTTTAATAGACCTTGAACCATCATAAAAAATATACACAGTTCGATAATGGATTTTTTTTTTTTTAAATCAATTTATACAAAAAAGTTGATCCACTTGTCTATGTAAAAATAAAACATCTCGCAACAATAATTGTCCTGAATTTTAGTTTCTACTTACTCTGATAAATAATATTATAAATATGTTGGGAATTGTTGAATTTCAAATTTTCTCTTTTACTTTGAGTTTTTAAGTGATTTTTTATCGAAATTTAAATACAATTAAATAAAATATATAAATAAATACAATTCAAGCCTAGAATTTTTTAAATCAATTAATATTTTAATACCTATACATTATTGATTTTGATTTTTTTCGCAATTTCAATACACAATTTTAGCATCTTTAAAAAATTATTTCGATTTTGATTTTTCAAAAGACTTTTATCGATATTTAAAATCGAATTTAAGCCCTAATCTACCTTTTTTTCTTATATTATTAACTTCCTTCGTTCAAAATCGTTTTATTGAAGAAATGATTTATCGTTTCTTTAAAATTTAATACGCTCGTGAAGAGAATACCATCCGTCGTGCGAAGTACACCCACCGTGCGAAATACGTCCGGCTTTTTTATATTATTAACTTCCCTCGTTTAGAATAGTTTTTTTGAATAAATGATTTATCGTTTATTTTTTTTAAAATTCAATACACCCGTCAAGAGAATCCCACCCGACGAGCGGAGTACACACTTTTTTTTTTTTATCCTACCGTTACAATTAAAAATGACGTGTAGAATAACACAAACAATACCTGTTACTGGTGAAATGTCTGTCAAAGTTCTTCATTAGCATTTTGAACACGCCTTCCGCGTCCGGCGGATTACTACAAGCGTCTCCCATTGAACACCTGCCACCGTTCAAATCTTGCCACATGACCATGGGTACTTCCCAGACTCCTAAACAATTTATTATTAAATTATATTTTTCAACACCGCAGACACCTGTCGCGGCGCATTGTGTTTTACGCACCGGGATACGATCTGGTCGGACACGGCGGTATCATACAGTCGTGGAATAATTTATAATCCAGTGTATATGGCCAGCTGGGAGGTTTGTTTTCGTAAATCGGCATGGAAGAATCGTAAGTGAAATTGCTGTCGTACAACATTTTGAACATTTTATTGCCTCCGACCTGAAAAGAAAAATCGAATTTACACACACACACGTTTAGATAAATAATATATTTTATTTTATTTATTTGAATATATTTAAATTTTCACGTATGCTTGCGAAGCTTGGACAACGACCAAACAAACAGAGAGAAATCTGAGAACGTTTGAGCGGACCTGTCATCGATGAAACAACGGGAAATTGGCGGAGGAGGTACAACAGAGAGCTGTACGATAATATGTTGAAACTAGCATCGGTAACAAGCTTTATTTTAAGGGCCAAAGAATACAATGGCTAGGTCACATAGCGAGAAGTAGTGAGAGTAGCATTGGAATGGAAACCACAAGGGAAAAGACCTAGAGGTAGGCCTAGGAAAAGATGGATTGACGTGGTAGAAGAAGATTTAAGAAGAATCGTCGGAGTCGAAGACTGGAGAGAGACAGCCCAAGATAGAGATAGAGTGGCGAAGTGTAGTAATGGCGGCAAAAACTCTTAGAGAGTAGAAATGCCAGTAAAAGAAAAAAAAGAAAGAATATATTAAAAAAAATAATAATAATAATAATAATATAGCGGTCGTTCGATGACGACGACTTATTTACGGCTAAAAACGGTGCTCTCATTCCGCGTATGTCCTCTTGTCTGACGCCGCCGTACGCTGACAGTATTTCCCGCTGTCCGACGATCTCTTTGGTCCATTTCTTTTGCGAAAACTGTTCGCCGAAACTGTGCGAGACCGAATGCGACGCTATTTCGTGACCGGCCGCGTACAGGTTCTGCACTTGGCTGTAATCCGTCCACTCGTGAGACACGTAGAAAGTCGCGCTGATCGGACACCCGTTGGGGTTCACCCGACCCTTTTCGAACAGATCGGTGTACAGTCCTTTGTTCAGGTCGTTGACCGAGTCGTCGAACGTTAACAGGACGAGTTGCGGTGTCTCCTCGGGCGCCAGGTCACCTGTGTGCGGATTAATGTGTATGCATTAATAATATCATCCTGTGCATGATGAGATAAAATCGTTTATTTCAAAACCGTTTTCTGGCCGGTTAATTTTGTAATTTTTATATTTTAAAAACCGGTTACCAATTCCTCTATCCGATAATTTTTGAAAACTGATTTTAAAAACCCAAACAGAAACCGATTACAAAACCGAAATCGATTCAATATTACATTTAGGCTTATTAAATCTAATCATAAGTATAAGCAATCAAAAATATTTGTATAAATTTGTTTTCTTAAAAAATTTTCATTATATTCTTTTACGGGAAACACTTTAATCTGGTTACTAAATCTTAACAGATAATTTTTGAAAACTGATTTTAAAAATCCAAACAGAAACCGATAGAATTTAAAAACCGAAATCATTTCAAAATTACATTTGGATTTACTAAATCTAATCATAAGTATAGGCAATCGAAAATATTTATTAATTTTTGTTTTTTTAAAAAGTAATTTAATATGTTCTTTTACAATCATGTTTATTTCAGGTTTGTTTTTATGGAAATACTTTTTCCCAAAGAAATATACTTGTCCAAACGTTTTATACAGCTACTTTATGGACCAGGAATTTTGGCCCTGGTGGTATTTTGAAAACTCGGCATTAAAAAAAAAAAAATCATAAACCATAACCGATATTTTATGAAAACCGATTGAATTAATATTCCAATCACAAACCGAAAATTGTAAGAACCGGTTAAATTAACTACAATCGAGAAACGAACGAAAAAGTGCTCTCGGTTCAGTCTCTGATTAATTTAGGGCCCGGAAGTTCATGTATTTGCATGTTTTTACTGAGTACATTAAAAAGTTGCTGGATGAGCTGCAAATTTGAATCACAATCTAACGATTTCAAAAATGAAATTTTATTTCGTATATTTTCGCATATTTTAAGGTTTTTTTACATAAATATGCATATTTCAAGATAAAATTGCATTCAACTGCATTTTATTGCATTTTACTTGTGATATATATATATATTTTATTAATATTTCATGAAAATGTCGGGCTTTGAACATATTTCAAAATATATTCGTTTAAAAATTTGTTTTTATGAGAACGTCAACAATTTAAAACAAAAACATGTTTAAAATTATATTAACTACTTTAATAATTTATTATTTTTTATTATGCTCGAATACTCCTCTGACAACAGATCCCCGAAGTACTATTATTTGTGAAAGAATTCAACAGGTAGTTCCAAGTATTATTCATAATACGATTTAATGATTGTTGGGAATTATTTTTACCAGAAACGAAAATAATTTTTTAGATTCTGAATGAAGTGAAGAAGCTGTGTGAACAATGATGTTTATTTATTTATTTTTTATTTTTTTTATTTATTTTTTATTTTTTATTTTTTCTTTATTTTTTTTTCTGTGTACAACTTTTTGTATAGAAATACTTGTCCAAAAGTTTCGATCAATAACTTCTTGAAACCGGATTTGCCTCTAGATTGTACTTTAGAGAGGTCGTTTTTTGAATTTCTCAATTCTTTAATTTTTTTTTTGGAAAAAACTACCCAAAATTTGACAAAAACGACTCGGAAA
>JAIPRM010002452.1:0-19978 GCA_025469315.1 Stegophylla sp. TES_Ste_2020 | reverse complement strand
AAGAAAATTTTGAAAATATGAAAAAAATTTTTGGACATTTTTTGAAAAAATTTTTTTTTCTTATACTTCCTTCGTTCAGAATCGTTTTACTGAAGAAATTATTTATCGTTTCTTTAAAATTTAATACGCCCGTCAAGAGAATACTAACAGTCGTGCGAAGTATGTCCGGCTTTTTTTTTTTAAAATAAATGTATATTTTAGCGATTTTAAGTGCATATTTTGATAGTTTTTAGTGCTGTAAATTTTATACCGGGTATTTCTTTGCCACCACAACTGCAGTCCGGTAACTGACAAACGTCTTTGCGACACTTCGCCGCGGTCTTGTCCGGTTGTGGCGTCGGGTATATCGGATCCGGTCTGAAAAAACACAAATAATATTATCAACGACAATATAACGACGATTATAGCTATTATAGACAGGGCTTCAAAACCGAAATAATTTTTTTCGGTTAATGGTTTATGTTCTTTTGATATTTTTTTTTGGTTTTAAAAACCGGTTGATATTGTTCTTATGTTTTCTGGTTCATCAAAACCGGTTAATTTCGTTCTTCATACTTATAATTTATAATATATAATTAATAATAAATAATAATTAATATCTACAGATTCTAGTTGTAACAGAGATAATAACATTGACGTAGTAATGTGTGAAAATCAATTTATTCCCTAGATATCATTGTATAGATGTAATTATAGATTTTTAAGGCAAAATAATCATATTTTATTACTGTCAAATCTATAATATCAGTTCAAATTCAAATTATATATTATCTATTTGGTTTTATCATCATCCCAAAATCATATTTTGAAATTCAACTTTTCAGCTTTTCAAAAATGTAAAACTTCATTTAAGAACTATAACTCATTGAAGTCATGGTCATTATCATATCTATATTTAATAAAAACAAGTGACACTAACCCAAATTAAAATATTTTTAAAAGTAAAATAGGTAATAGATTTTTGTCTTGAATAAATTTATTCTTAATTTACATTTGTATATTTTTATATTAAAAGTTAAAAGTTCAAAAAAATTTCGTTCAAGAACATAATAAAATTCTGATTTTGTGTTCTGAATTTGTTCAATAAAATTTAAAATTTTGGTTTCGTTTTCGTTTTTGGTTATGTTAATTTTCCTATAAAAACGGTTTTAACCGGTTTGAAGCCCTGAATTTATAAATATATAAATGTGTATCGCGTCGCGTACCGTCTCGGCGGGTATTTGTACACGTCGACGAATTCCGAAGCTTTACTGACTATAGACGTGGACGGCTTCAATGTAGGTCTAGTTCTCCTGTAATAACGAAATCGCGTTTCAATATTTTTTATTCGACTTTCAAACATTATTATTATTGCATTAATTCTCGTACCCAGATAAAGGCGTTCCTCTGTCGATGTCATTACTGCTCGCTGTCGTATACGTCGCACCGCCGCGCACTCTGCCTCTGTAATAAATAAGAAAACCTTTAAAATTATAGAAAGTTTTTTGAATTAAAAAAAATAAATAAAATTAATTGCCATAAATGCAGCGTTATAGTCATATATATATTATATTCGTGTAAAGTCATAATGACAACTCTGTTTTTACAGTTAAATACGGCAAAGCTCAATTTTATTTTATATTTTTATTTACAATGTCCAAAAAAGGTAACCAAATAAAGTGAAACGATTTTCAACTATCATCGTTAACATAGTATTATTATTATTATTACTATATGTGTATAGAGTGCAACAAAAAACCACAACAGGTAGGAAACTCGGTGAGCAAAGAAGCGAAAAAATAATACTTATAATTCCCACCACCATTGTAAAAATCTCGTAATTATCATGCAACTTTTGTCTAATTAATTTTGTATTTACACATATTATTATTTATAAAGTCAACACGCGTAGTTTCGTTATCAGTCCACGTGTTATGACAGTTGTTTATTTTACAATAATGTTCGCTTATTTTACTTGAATAATAATGTTATAGCGTTAAGAAAAATAATGTTAGTCAAACGCTGGTAACACTACAAAAGATGTAGATACTTGGTGAATCCATTTGAGCAAAGTTCGCAGACCGAAGATTTTTTTTTTTTTTTAAGTCAAACACTTTTAAATTCTAACGTAGAAGACATCACACATTACTCATCTGGTTGGAAATCGTTATGTAGATAATTTTTTCTTTGATGTATTCGTATTTATGTTTTTTTTCAATAATATACACGAGAAATGTTTTGACTCGTTTTTTGAAATCATATTTATTTTTATTTTTTTTGGTAATAACTGAGATTAAAATAGACATATAATAATCGTTTTAACTTACACCCAAACGGTGTAAATAATGCTTTCATTTAAATGGGACTTGAAATTTCATTCGGAATTGTGGAAACAGTCGTTTGTTTAGCGAAATAAAAGTATTCATTAGATTTTTATAAAATCATTTCCACAGTGTATAAGCGAGAGTAGCTGTTTAGATTAGTGTAAAAACGTAAATTTCGTAATTATTATTAGTAATGTAAATTCAAAAAGTTTTACGACTGTAGCGATTATGTAATAAGGCATTTGTGATGAATATAAAAAACCAGTTTGTTGTGCATATACTTTCATATTCACGTGTTAACAGAATTTAATATTAAAATTGCAGTTTTATGTCGTAAGAAAATATTATTTCATTATCACGTTGTCGTTCAGTTGTCAATTAAAAATCATCAGTGATATCACAAAAAACAATGTTAACACGTCTCTGAGCACTCGTTTTGTTTTCCGAAAAGTACATCGAATATCGGTGAATTTCTTCGTTAAACTTTTTGAACGCGTGTCGGGCAAGCTGAACATCGTCTTTGATTTGAAAATTAATATATAACGTAATCATCACACGTCATTGTCACTCTTGCAATGAAATTTTAAAATAAAACAGTAACTAAAACCGTACTTTTAATAATATATTATTCGTTTCTTTGGCAACGGCGTTTTAATCGCGTCCCGATATTTGTTTGAAGCCATACAAAGTAAAAATGAAAAAAAAAAAAAAATAACCAATTTCTGCAGGGATTTCGAGATAGCAGCTATAGCGAAGATTAATATTAATTGCGTCATATATATATATATATACTGGGTGTTTCAAAAAGAACGCCGAATTTAAAAGTGCTGTTTAATTGATTTTAATTTTCATAAAAAAAAAATTATACCATTCGATTCAGATCTTACGTGTGAAAAACAATATCGGGCATATTCCCCCCCCCTACTGGCCACAAATGCACTCTCCTGCGTTCGAGGTTTCCACACCAACTCATCTCCAAAAAAAAAAAAAACCCAGAAATGTGGTGGGTGGAATTCAACATGTCAAAATGCAGACGCGTGTAGGGGAGGGAATATGCCCGATATTGTTTTCCACGTTCGAACACCTCTCAGGATCTTCCGAATCCAACGGGATGATTCGTTTATTTCATGAAAACAAATCGGTCCTTTCAAATCTGGCGTTCTTTTCGAAACGCCCCGCGTTTCCGAATTATAAAAGAACCCTTTACGTCCTCCGTACCTTGATGGTTTATCGTTGCACTCTCGGCATTCGGTTACTGTTTTGCTCGCGGGCGCTGGCTCCGCCGTCGTCACTGGACGAACGTGACTCGGACCGCTCTTGTCTCGGGGGCCTACTACCGGGACTACTATTGGTGGGGTAGCGGTGGTCGAGGAGGACGACAACGTGGTGCTCGTCAGTCTTTCTACCGAATTATCGTCGATATATCCCGTCCCGTCGTTTTCGACTTCCACGTCGTACGCGTCGTCATCGTACTCGTCGTCGTCCGCGACTTCTCCGTCGAAATCTTGCTGCTTCTGCACCGACCTGACCGTGGTCGTGGTCGTGGTCGACGTTACCACCGCCGGCGGTCGCTGCGTGCTCGTGGTAACAGGAGCTTGGGAGGTTCTGATTTTCTGCAGGAACAGCAGCGGAGTGGTTTTAACCGTGCCCCGGTGCGTTGTCACGTCGTAACCGGTCGTGTTGTAAGGGTCCACGATTATTCGGAAGTCCGGAGGCGTGGGTTTTGGCGTTTTTTGAGTGGTCGTCGTCGTCGTCGTCGTCTGAACGGTGGTCCAGAAGTAGCTGCCGTGGGGGGACGGGGGTCGCAAAAACAACGACGGGGTGGACGGGAAGTACGAGAGGAGACTCGCGGAAAGGGTGGTAGGCGTTAAAGTCGAAGGGGTAGTACTGGCGGTGGTGGTGGTGGTCGTCGTCGTTGTAGTGGTGGGGGGTTTCGTAATGGGAAACGTAAACAACCTCGAGGGGGCGAAAGATGACGACTGCACGGGGAACGAGAACTTCGAGCGGTCCGGTACGTTGGGACTTACACCGACGACTGTTGACCTGATTTTAAAAATATTATATGTACAATATATATATTAAGAGTCGGTATGTACACAATTAATTAATAAAAAAAAAAAAAATTAGTGGTATGAGTCGGTAAATATATGTATATTATCGTGTGTTATGATGTAAATAAGGCAGCGGAAGAGGTGTCGTTGTAGGTGGTAATCGTTTTAATAAATAAGAATCCTGTTGTTATAAATAGATAATTAATAAGAAGATCTCTGTCGAGCACGCACACGCTGCTGTTAGGCCCCTAAATCGTTGGAGATTGGAAAATTTTATTAAAAATCGTAAAACCCACTCCAAATCGTATATTTACAGATTTTTACATATTTTACTTTGCATATACAGTTACAATAATGTATATAGTACAAAATATAATAAAATAGTATATCATTCATCCACCATACGTCCCATACGTTACATCGTATATATTATTTTAATAATAACAATAATAGATCCACACAGCCTTATTTACATGTCGTGTTGCAGGACTATAGTCGTGTATACATATATGTATATATCATACAGGTATAAATATAATAATAATTCGTTTAGTCTCTTATCTAACCAAAAATATTATTACCTAACAATAAGCGAAATTAAAATGCAAAAAAAAAATATAAGTAAGTAATCGCTTACCTGTAGGTTGCTTTGGTCTGTTGGTCTCGTTGAGCTTCTTCTTCAGTGATCTGTAAACGGTTCAATCGGACGGAACGTTATCATTTATTAGAATAATTATTATTCTGAAATATATTTTAGGCGCCTAAGATCGATTTTAATGCAGTATGACGATTTTTTCCAATTGATTTGTGGTTATTAATCTTTTTTTAAAGCCTTCCGTTTACATATTATTATTACATTGATTTGTATAATAACGTTTCTATTAACTAATGTTATATAAAACAATTCTTTCAATAACACACCGAATATGAATTATTGTACTTATGTCGACGATTAAGCTATTTTAATTTTAATACCTAAGGTAAAATTATCATTGTCAGAATCTACTAATCATCAGAATGTTAAGTTCGAAATAAATAAATATGTGATCAAGAATAATAAAATAACACAAACTGAATTAAAAAAGGTTATGCCTGCATTAAAATATGTTATTAATAACTTTCAGTTTTCTCGTTTACAATTAATTTCTCTGGTAAAGTTTCTTAAATTTTAAACTTCATTTTTGGCTTTTAAAATTTTCTATGAATTGAAAATGTATTTAAAAAAGTTTGAAACCAAATTTTATTAATAATTTGAGAATTTTTTACATACTACAATATATTTGATTTATAGTTTAAGTATTTATTTTATAAAATAATCTCTTATTAGTATATTTAAGGTTTGTTAGATTTCTAATTTGCTTATAATAAAGTGACTGTTGAAAAACACTTACTTTGAGGTTATATTCTGGCACGTATGTATTAGCTTGGTATCTTTGGGTTTGTTGTGGTATAGGTGCAGGTGCTCTAAAAGTGTCCTGTTGAAGTTGAGGTTGAAGCTGAAGTTGTGGCTGAGGCTGAGATTTTAACCTATTATTGTTGTTATTCACTGACGATAGAGTAAATTGGCCATAATCTATAAAATTATTTTATTTTAATGTAGAGATGTTTTTCGAATTCGGTAATTTGTTAAAATAGATATTTGTATGGTTATTACTAGGGTTAGGATAGTACAGAATTTTGCGTATTTTTTTGACCAAAATATAGCGAAATAGGATAGAAATCAGTTTCATATATTGAAGATTAAAAAAATATTGTAGTTTTATTTTACATATTTTGAAGAATTTTTACCATAACTGTATATTTCAAAGTTTTTAGGTCATATTTTTGAGTTTGTTTAAATGTATTTTGTTACATATTTTGAACATTTTTTATAATAACTGCATATTTTAAAATTTTGAAATTTTTGGGTGATAATATATTTTACACATAAGATATTTCTAAGTTTATTCTTAAAATTTTCAAGCATATCAACTATAATATCATTTTTTTTTTTTTTTTTTTTTAACTTAACAAAAACAATGATATTTCAATGTAATTTTAATTTATTTAGTATGTCAAATAAAAAAATTAAATTAATTTAGTTGCTTTAAACATACGTATTTTCAAATTAATTAACAAAATTATTTTCTTATTTGTATTCTTTCTACTAATGTAATTGCATATTGTTTAAATTTAAACATTTTTTTTTCATGAAATATCATTTTTAAGAGCACATTATGACGTATTTGCAGCTTATCAGCATATTTCATAGTGTTAAAGCATATCAATCCGAACCCTAGTTATTATAATATAATAATTCAAAGATCATAAAAACGGTTGACTTACCGACGTCTTTGTAAATTTCGGAATCGTCGTCATAAACGCTATAGAACGCCGGGTCGTATTGCGACGCATTACGGGCACTAGTGGTGGTAGTGGTTTTGGCAGTGGTTACCGTTTGTACGGTCTGTTCGACCGCAAACGACGGAACAGAAATCTGTTGGGGTCTACACAATTTATAATATGATTCAATTAATCTTATCGATATTTCATAATAATAATAATGTATAATATAGAGTTGGTATGAAACGAGGAAAAGTTAAATCAACGATCGTATTTCATGTAGGTAAAACACAAGAGTTTAACAGTACAGCAGTCGTAAGTCGAATATTAGGGCGTTCTTTGTATAAATTTCATAAAAAAAAAAAAAAAAGAACGCCCTAAAAAGTGTTTGTATAGAGTATAATAGTAAGTCGCGCGGTAAACGTCTCTCACCTTTTCAAAATGTTTGGTCGGACAGTAGGTCTCGGTCGGTTATATTTAGCCGTAGTCGAGTCAGTAGTCTTAGTCGGCAATTTCAGTCTGTTTTTGTGTTCATCAACTAAATTAAAATGCACTGTGGTCTCGTGAATGGCCATCGGCATGACCTGCAGATCTTGCTGGGGCTTGTTGTTGTATTTGTCTTTCACGCGGATATACGCGTCCGCGGCGGAATCGTACGGCCTCGGCCTCTGCTGCTGCTGCTGCTGCGGCGTTTGATTTACCTGCGTTGACTCCGAGGCGTGAGGTTTATTGTTGTCGCTTTGTCCGTTGTCCGTTTTCGAAACGTTTTTCTCCACGGTGTTTTTCGATATGACGCTCTCCGACGGTTCGTCTCCTTCGCTTTTGAATTTCATCTTGTCGATGTTCGCCAATTTCTGCGGGATTTTCGGTTTGTGCGGCACCTGATCGTAGTCCTCGTCCTCGTCGTCGTAGTAATACTCGTCGTCCTGTAAGTCGTCTCCTTCGCTGTACTCTCCTCCTCCTCCTGCCACGTCTTCGAGACGGCTCTCCTGGCTGTCTTCTCCTTCTTCGTCTTCTTCCTCGGCCGCCGCTTGGTCGTCTCCTTTTTCCACGTTCTCTTTGTTCCCGTCCTCGTCCGATTCGAAATTATTATTATTGTTATCATTGTCGTTATCACTGTCATCGTTTTCGTTATAATAATTATTGTTGTTGTTGTTTTTGTTCTTGTTCATCGTGAAATTCGCTGGCTGGTATTGGTGCGATACCGTCAGAGCGTTGAGTTTCGGAACGGGCAGTTTCGGTTTTGGAATCGGTTTCGGTTTCGGTTTGGGTTTTGGCGGCAAAGGTTTGCGTTCTTCTTCTTCGTGACCGCCGCCGGGACTTTCTTCTTGGCCTTCTTCTTCCTCGTTTTCGTATTCGTTATCTTGATTCCCGGCATCCTGGTTTTCCCAGGATTTGTACGGGCCGCTGCAATGTTTCCCCTTGCACCGCACCCGCGACACTAAATGATCGAATTCTTCATCCGTGGGGGTGGAGGCGGCGGCGGAGTTCTTCGACGGTCCCGGGTGGTTTTCCTCCTGCTCGTACTCGTCTTCCCGGTTCCGACTGTTGTCCGGATACTCGTAGTCGCCTTTGTCCTCCTCCACGTCCGCGTTCCCGTATTCCACTTGGTCGTACGCCGCGTCGTCTTCATTCCCGGTCCCGTCCTCGTGATGATCCCGTTGGTCCATGGGCAACATTCGCTGCTGCGACGACGGACACGGTATCATCAGTCCCGGATACAATTTCGACTCGTACAGGCACCGGCGCCGTCTGCGCGGTCCCGAGCCTCCCGAATTGGTGATCGGCACGTACGACGACGGTCTGGAGATCCGGAAGTCTTTGGGTAACTTGCGCAAAGCGTAATTGGTCGTCGACACCGTCATCTCGGTCGGTCTAGCGGGTCGCAGATGGCTGCTATATACGTTCAATGTAATATAATAATATAAAAACAACGGTGTCACATATGTATATAGTAAAAAATAGTATCAAGTGATAGTATAGTTTGGTTCCCTTCACCATTTTTTTGTTTTACAATCAATATTCGATATTTAACAGTGCTTTTAAGTTGGTTTTACAAAAAGTGTGATAGTCGTTACCTCTGTCGAGTTTGTCTTTTTATACGTTGTTTACCGTTGTTTTTGCTCGTATCGTTTCTGTGTAGCAACGTGTACGTTTTGTGTAAATAAAAAAAAAAAAAAAACAACAACATAAAATATATATTATCACATAATATCATTAATAGATAAGTAAAGTGTTTTGAGAGTTCCGTAAGTCGAGATTTGTGGTGGTGTGGTAAGTATAATACATGGCAATTCGTTGGATATGATAGGTATACACTCGATTTCTTCAGAGAATTTCGTAGTTTTAAGGTTTTTAAATACTTATTAAACCAAAAGTTTGAGATTATATAAGTGTTCAAAATATTATAGTATAAAAACCAGTCGCAGTACGTTTTTATGTTTATAACTCTTTTAAACTTTTGGTGTAATAATAAAAATGTATTCGCGCAAAAGAAAACCTAAAAGAAATGATTAAATTTTTTATAATTTTGTATAAGTGTTTCGAATAACGTAAGTATTGAAAAACTACTGAAAACCGACCGAGAAATCGAGTGTTTTAAGTGTTATGTGAAAATCGACCTGTTCACGTATCATACGTTTTTAAGATCACTAACCTGTAATTTTGATTTGGGATTTGAAATTGTTTGTTTTTTTCCACGCCGACGAATTGCTGGAATAAAAAATTCGCGCATACGAGTTATATATGATAGTGATTTCACAACTAAAAGCGAAATAATATAATTTATAATAGGCGAGTTATTATTTTTTTACCGGAATGATATTTCTGTGTTTGGATATGCCGTCTCTGTCACGGGCCACTTGACCCAATGTCGACGGCTGACCTCTGTACACTCTTTGTTGTCGGTCACTGTCTTCGTCGATCGCCCTGAAATCCTCTTCTTCGTACAACTGTTGCTGTTTCACCAGTTGCTCGTTGGCCTGCTGGTCCTGGACCACCTGGATCGGCTGGACCTGTTGCTGTTGTTGTTGCTGGTGTTGGGTGAATATGGACGGGGTGGACCTCTGGGGTTGCGCCACCGGATGCCTTTGACGATCAGACGACCGGGCCAGTGCCAGTGCGTTTTCTTGGTTATCCGATTGGCTGGCTGTGGTCTCGGCTCCGCATCCAACGTTTCGAGGCCAATCGCATGTCTGTAGTTCGTGACTGAAATCGCAAAAAAAAAACACAATGAACTTTTGTGTTTCGATTGTTTTGAGTAATAGACTCTGAGTGGACCACCGAAAGGTATAGTGTGTTTTTATAACGATGTTTATATTTATTTTTTATTTACGCACGTTGTTTTCGTGTAACTCGTCCGAAAAACCTAACCAGCAATATTTTCAATTAGAATTCAACTCTAGATCAGTGGTTGCCAAACTTTTTTTCCATCGCGACACGTAAATATTCATTTTAATAAGTCGCCACGGTACACTTTCGAAAAATATTGTCAATTACCAGTGGTATATGCAGAGGAGGGGCTCATTTCTATTCATCCCCCCATTTTCTGTATTATATTATTTACTTTGTTTGAATTAAATTACAGTTAAATTAAATTAGATAGTTATCCATATTTATTTTAAAATTTAATTGAGCAAAATATTTGAAATTTCCTTTATTTTTTCTAAACAAAAATGTTGTAATTTGTATCATAAAATAATTTGCAATAAATTTAAAAAAAAAAGATTCAATTTATCCTAAAAGCTAACGTTTTGATTATTTATTAAAAAATAAAAAAAAAGCTTTCTAATGATTCATATCAAAAATATTTTAATTTAAAACAACCTTTTCTTTTTCCTTTTACACTGGCCTAATTGAGATATTAAAGTTAACACGTTTATATTTTGATTTAGCCCCCCCCTCCCGAGGGCATTGACTTTACGCAGTTCAAAAAAAATCTTGAGGAGACTTGAGAGTGGTTTTGAAGGGGATTAGCAAATTTTTGCCATTTTTTCGCTACCGAATGATAAATGCAAACAAGTGTTTAATATTAAAATATTAAATTAATAAAAAACCGTTTTAATTGGTTACCGTAAAGACGTGCCGAAATTAAAAATCCGTCTTTTTTTCTAGAGTATTGTTTGTCACGTTTCTTCATTTCATGAATATGGTTACTCTAAGTAAGATATTATTATAATATAATATCACGGTTATAACGGATTTCTTTCGTGAAAACAAATTATTCATCGCGGCAATGCACGATTTCAATAACAGACTAGGACCTATAGTAATTATTGAATACTTATTTCGATTATGTTCATATTTATTAAGCAGGCGTCACGTACATAAAAAAAAAATATATATATTTTGGTGAGGTTTTCAGGTGGCCGGTGGTATTCGTGAAAAATATTAACATAATTCCCGTGGTGGGTATGACTTACTTTAAAATATTCCGAACGTTAATTTAACGTTATAGTATTTGAATAATTTTGTTCCCAAATTTGTCAAAATATTGGTTCGTATAATTTTAATAATGAAATCTCCAGCGAATCGTAAAAACTTAAATACTAGTTTTAATACAAAATTGATATTTTATTATACAACATAAAAACATATTCATTTGTTTTCCGAAAATTTCGCAGATGGTTTCAACCCCTATAATCATCCCTCCTCCGTGTGTATGCGTCTGTTTTAACGAGGCAGATGTTATAACGCGTTAAAGCGATGAAAATTTTGATTAAGTATATAATTAAAAATAAAAAAGGTAAATGAAACAGATGCATTCCTAGATTCATAAGCCAATAAAATACATAAATTCGATTTTTTTTGTAAAATCGAAAAAGCTAATTACTTGGATATAAAAAAAAAAATTACCGTTTTTCATTTACATTATTTTAAAAGTCTTTTTATGTAAACTAAAATTGTAATTTTGACACATGGATATTTAATTTTGAATTAAACAAGGCGTCTAGTTTCAAAACCAGCTAAAAGATAATTTTTTCAAAATGGATTTTTTTTAATTTTCCAAGTATTCACTCTTTATTACACAGTTGGTAAAAATATTGAACGTCAAACAAGGCTATAATCGATATTAAATGAGGACAGAAAATTGAGGTTAGTATCAAAACTAGCCGTCTAACAATGTTTATTTCAAATTAAGCCATAATTAAACACATGTTTTTATCTGCACTGGTAATAGTACTCGAATTTTTTCAGTTTTCATGAAATTAAGTTCTATTTGGTTGTTATTTTTTACTATTAGGTAATTACATATACGTACATAAAATTCAAAATGTTTTGTATTGCTTAAATTTTCCCGTATTTGTTTCAAAATCACCTATCTCATAAAGTAAATTTCAAAACCAGTCATGAGTGAAAAAAAAAAAAAAATTAAATTGTTGGTTTCAAAAACAGCCATATGCTAAAAAATTCACAATAAAACCAGCCATTTCAAAACTATAAATTTATTATTTAACTCTTGTAATAATATTTTTACAAGCTTTGATTTCATATTTATTATAAAATTATAGACCAAGTGTTTTAGGTTATTTTCGTTTTTTGTTGTTTCTGAAAAATTTCGAAAATTGCTTATAGCTGGTTTTGAAACTAGAAGCATATATGAGGAAGCATTTCGCGAACAATGAAGACACACACCAACAAAAATATTTTGTAATTCGGATCTTTCATAAAAAAAAACGTCGTTTTATACGTTCTGACAACGAGTCACGCGAATTACACAGACTACACGAGAGACAAAATTCTTGAAAACACTGTTGTGACCGCAGCAAAACCGCATATAGTACACCACTGTTTTAATAGGTTATAATCGTACGTATGTTCTCAGATTTAGATTCAAAAATGTGCAGAGAGAAAAAAAAAACGTATTATAGTTTTACGGTTGGAAAAAAAACAAAGACAATAGAATGCGCATTCGATTAGCTGCAATGATATTATATATATATAGAATAATATGTTATAATTGTTGTATAACACGTGAAATGTATACGAAAATCAAAAAAAAAAAACTAGAGTAAGACAAATAATATGTGTCAACAGATGACGTGATTTTCAAAAGAAGCAGGCCGCTTACTGTCTGTTATGAAAATCGTAGATCAAAATATTATTATTATTATTATTATGTAATTTTTTTTTTTTTAATGCAATATCCTAGATGAAAATAATATAATGAAATATCATTACTGCAACTGGTCTGTCTAAATAACTTTTGAATTCTTATGATGGATCGTTAGATTTCCGTTCGTATTTTTTTTTAATTGAAATCTATAATTCGATCGTAAACGAGGGCAGCCGCCACACAATCGCGCGTTATAACATTTCACTTAAAAAAAAAAAAAAAAATATATACATACACTGCAGTAGTATACGTGTTGTCGTGTGTCCTATATTATAGTAGTAGCTGTACTTACAGTGTACTACACCCTATTTCCGAGGCCAGATGTTTTATTAATTGAAAAGTACACTTCACACATATTAATATATATATATATATGTATATAATAATATCGAGTTCGGTCGTATAGTAGTAAACAAATGGTATTAAAAAAATAAAAAAATAAAAAAAATATTGCGTCACAGTACTGCTATGTCTGATGTGTGTGTGTGTGTGTGTGTGTGTGTGTGTGTGTGTGTGTGTGTGTGTGTGTGTGTGTGTGTGTGTGTGTGTGTGTGTGAAAGTGGTAGGTAGTAGTGGCAAGTAGGTAGGTATTACACATTTATACACAGATTATTCGTGTGAAACACAAATAAACCGGCAAAATCGTTTTAAGAATTTTTCAGGATTACGGAACCGCTTGCCACTGGTGTTAACTGATCATAACAAAATAAATATCAATATTTTATCTAGATCAGAGGTTCCCAACCCTTGGTAATTGTTGGTGGTAATTTTTTGATTAGATTTTTCTTTACTTCTATGAATACCCAACAATAAATAATGTAAATTAATTAATTAATTAATAATAAAAAGTTGGTGAAACTCATTTTAGTTTAATCAAAATCGCTCATTATGATCTGTGAGAAATAATTGAAAATAGATTCAAAATCCTCACACTGATCTATCAGATCTATACAAGCATATGCACTGTAAAACCTTCGATTTTGTGTCTTAAAAGAAGCCAAAAGTAAGTACGCTGGGTAATATCGAAATCCATTTTGTCACGGAATGCGGTATTAAAAGTCTGACATGCAGTCTCACCATGCAGGTTATTCTTTACGTCTCTAGTGAAATATGTTAGGTGTGTTAAATTTAAAAGAAACTAAAAATAATTTCTACATTAAAATAAGATTTTCACATATTAAACCTTTTCTTTTACCAAAATATTTCTCATTTTATTGTCAATCTATACATAATTTTTGAAAAAGTTTGCATAAAAAAATAAAGTTTTAAAGCCTTTTTGTGAATTTATGGCTAGTTTTTACTAAATTGTAGAAAACCTACTGAAAAATAACTCCTTAAAAGTACTATCTAGAACAGAATGCTGATTCGAATTTTGGTTGAAACTTTTGGAAAAGTATTTTTATATGAAAAAGTAATAACAAAAAAATAAAAACAAATTAACAAGATTATAAAAACACTAGCTTTTTCGCTCCACTCAGAATGTAAAATGTATGTATATTAAAAAAAAAGATTGATTCTCCTAATTAAGTTTTAGAATTATTTAAGTGGTACGCAAATTGATCATAAAAACGTCTAGTGGTACTCAGTGATAAAAAGGTTGGGAACCTCTGATCTAGATCAATAACTAAAATGTATTATGTTTTATCTAAATGGATTGAAATATGTTTATTTGGCTCACTACCTCAGGCAAAATACCTAATCAATTGGTCTATTCCAAATTATCAATATTAATAGTAAATTCCGTACGCAATTATGTAATTAATGATAAATAGTTAAAAGCATCACTGAATACAGTTATAGGCAAAATGATAAGTCAATACTTCTTGTTGAATACACTGTCTACAAATAAGTAGTTTTTCGATAGTTAATTTTGTTATTCAACGCAATGCTGGTATAGTTTCAGGCGTGCACTACACAAGAGGGCGGGGTTAAGGAGTTCAAACCTCCTCCGAAATTTTAGGAAAAATTTTATAAATTTTTTAAGTAAATATGTTTTTATAGAAAGCATCACGATTGGTTTTTTTGGTTTTGTAATAAATTTTTGTATTAAAATTCGATTTTATTTTTTTTTAGAGATGTGTTATATTTCTAATGAGTTAATAAAAAAAAAATATTTAATTTCATTTAATGTATAACAATACAAATTAATATTTTTTAAAAATTGTGTTTCGAATAAGAATATAAAAAATAGCTGTGCAACTGAAATTATATTCATATAAGCCCTCTCCAAAATATTTTTTGTTCGACTAGGAATAAAAATTCAAAAAAAAAATTTGCCTTTTTATGCATCTAGACGAATTATTGTAATTATATTTTATTCTTGGCACGTTATCGAAAAATTATCGCCAGCCAGATAAAATTAATAATTGCTCATTTACACAACGAATGGTTTTTTCTGGAAAACAATTCGATTTACCTGTACATTAGACCTCCGGTACATGACTCCAAAAGAGCACCTCCGAATACACAAACATAGTACTGGGAACAGTCGCTCGGATGTGGATAGTATCCAAATTCTTCGGGACATTTGAAACCCTCGCCGGTTTGTTTATTGTCTTGACACAGTCCTGCGAACAAAAAAAACCGATTTTAATGAGTAAGTAATAAGTCTAGGGTTAGGGACCTATAGGAGTCATTCAAACCATAGCTAAGTAATATAGAAATGTGTTTCATAACACTACTAGAAGTTTGATGCAGTTCTCTTTAATTTGCATATTTAACTATTTTTTCGACATAAGTGCGTATTTCGATTATATTTGAATTTTAAGTGCATATTTCACTTATTTTTTAAAATTTAATTTGAGTTTTCTTGGTATAGGAAAAATTTTCTCTGAATAAATAAAGAGATTGAAAAATTATTTGATATTTGTATTTGTTTAAATGTATGCTTAAAGAGAATAAAGATTAAAAAAAAAAAGAAATTTCATAAATAATATATATTAAAATACATTATAGAATACAATTTTTAAATATTTTGAGTTTCACGGTAAAATTAAATGTTTTATAAGAGATTATTTTAGCATTTTTGCATATTTTTAGAGCATATTTGGTACATTTTATATCATATTTTGTACATTTTTAGAGAATAAATTATTTTAAGTTTTTTTAGAGTTATAAGTCCCTAGCCCTAGTAATAATGTTGTTATTTGCAAAATAAAACGCGTCAAGCAGACACAATCAAACGGAAAATAATTTTTATTGTCTTTTTGAGATTACCTTCGAGTACAAAAATAAACCAACAGTGTCATAATAATGAAAATAATAATAATCAAAAACGTATATTATTACACACGGGTTTCATACTTGTAAATTGATTTTTATCACTGTAATATTATTACTATGCTCTCGCGTTATGCCTATTGTTGTATAATTTGTCGAACATCTTTTTTTTTTTTCTTTAACGCACTATTGTGTAGATTATAATATATTTTTACTTTTCAGTATTTGAGATTTACGCAAGTTTATATAAAACATTTTTTGCGAAACACATTTACTCGAAAAAATGCAAAATCGTTTCCCCGTTAATGGCAATATAATTGTAGTCGTACATTTGTTTTTTTGTTATCATTATTTATATTTACAGTCGGCGAAAAAATTGTGAAACGAGTCGAGCAGTACTTTTGTTATTTTTAGTTTCTATAATGTTGTTGTTGTAGTACAACGCGTGGTATAATAATGCGTATTTCTTGTTAGTATTATTTTACACTGATTTTTTGTGTTAAAATATAATATCGTGTTTACCATGCTAATGCTGTTAAAACGATAAATCTTGTTTCTCGTTTGTTATTAAATCGGTTAAAGTCGATGTGATCACACGAAATATTAACCCTTTCACTGCAACAGCAATGGCTTTGGACGCACATATGAGTCAAAAACTTTTCGCATTGACACGTGTTGAATTGTGCAGATCGCATGACAAAAATCCAAAGAACTTCGGTAATTACCAAAGAAGTTAAAAACAAACTAATATTATATCCTCCAAATCCACACACGAGATCTAAATCGAAATGTTTGAAACACCTGATGACGTTATCGTTTGGGAAACCTATACTGCTCGAATAACTAATTTCGTTAGAAAAAAAAAAATTAATTAAAAAACAATTACGTTTCATCCGAGCACCGCGGCGGCGTTGTGTAAATCGGACAGATTTAATTTAGCGGTCCCGAAAAGGTTAATAATTATTATTCGTTAACGTTTTAAACGAATGACAGCTATGAATAGTAGTAGTGATGGGCACTTTTGAATAGTTTATACTATCGAATGCTATTCGAATGCTATTTTACACGACCGAATGGCAGGTTTTAACCGATTTAAACTATTGAATAATTTTTGAATAGTTTTTATTATCGAATAGTATTCACTATCGAATAGTTCGAATAGTATTTACTGTCGAATACAGTGGTTCCCAACCGGGGTGGGGGGGGAATTTAGTGATGATTAAATAACAAGAAATATTTATATTTATAAAATTGAAAACAATAACTTGGACGGTCGCCTATTGATAACAATTTTACGAAAAGAAAGCTCTCCGTGCATTAATCCCGTTTGTATCTACGTATCTTTGTGAATCTGGTTTTTCCACATTTTTGCAAATAAAAAGCAAACAAAGAAATAGATTGGATGTGGAAAATGATATGCGTTGCGCGTTGTCATATATATCCCCACGGATTATGGACTTGGTGAGGAAAAAACAATCCAAAATTTCTCATTCAATTTTTTCTAGCTTCTCCAAAGAAGAAATATTTCATATTAAAATGTATAAAATTGTATTCAAAAATATAAAAATAATATTATTTTAAGTTGATTTATATTTTATTTTTAGAATGATGAAAAAATATAATATGTTATTAGTTATATCCAAAATAATTATTTCGTATCGTTAAAACAAAAAAAAAGGTTTTTTTAATTCAAATTTAAGGAGGGGGCGTGAGATTTTTGAAAATTTACAAGGGGTACGTAGAATAAAAAAAGGTTGGGAACCACTGATCGAATAGTTCGAATAGTATTTAATGATGAATGGTTCGTGAGAATGTTATGGTTTTATAAAATATATGAATAAGTTATAAACCTAACATAAGTATATAAACGGAACAACAAACGATTTTTAATTTTTAATTTAATTATTTTCTCTAATAACTAGTTGAATAGTGATACTATCGAACAGTCCACTATCGAATGACTATCGAATAGTTCGGCGTCTATTCGAATGATTCAACTATTCCAAGGGTTCTCAACCTTTTGACGTTCATACCCCCTTTCATACTATTATATGGGGTCACGCCTCCCTTCTCACTACTATAAGATATTGAATTATAATTTTTCATATACAAAATATATACATATAATATATACATAATGATAGATGATACATATATACATAATCAATTAATCAATTGGTTAATTGCCTAAAGAATACAAAATCATTTTTTTTTTGTTTTCGTTTTAATTTTTTTAATTATTTTATCAAGTTTAAAAAAAGCCGGACATACTTCGCACGATGGGTGGGATTCTCTTGACGGGTGTATTTAATTTTAAAGAAACGATAAATCATTTCTTCAATAAAACGATTCTGAACGAGGGAAGTTAATAGTATGAAAAATAAATGAAAAAAAAATGTTGGAAAAATGTCCAAAATTTTTTTTTCACATTTTCAAAATTTTCTTGCGCCAAAATCTTTCTTATATGATTTTCTATCTATGTTTAAATTTTCATAAAATTCGGATCAAAAAATGATAGTTTCCGAGTCGTTTTAGTCAAATTTTGGGTAGTTTTTTCTAAAAAAAAAAAAAATTGAAGAATTGAGGAATTCAAAAAATGACCTCTCTAAAGTACAATCTAGAGTCAAATCCGGTTTCAAAAAGTTATTGATCGAAACTTTTGGACAAGTATTTCCATACGAAAAGTTGTACAAAGAAAAAAAAATTGTAAAAACACTTAGCTTCTTCACTTCGTTCAGAATCTAAAATGCTATATGTTTATAGTTTATTTAGTGGACGTTCTTATTCACCTGTTCTGTTGAAGTATTATTCAAAAATTATAAAACTTAAATATGGAAATTAACTAAAAACATTTTTATTTAAAAAAGGTTCAGTTGTTGAAGGGGGAGGGGGATAAAATTCATTTTTTGTTTGTCCCGTATTTTTAATTTTGAAATCTGGTAACCCTAAATTCACTACAGACTAAATAGCCGGTACAGTATATATTTTCAAACGTTTTCCTTCCGTTTTGCTATCACACAGAGTTTATAAAAACACATACTGTGATCATGCATTGTTGTCATGCGAACCGCCCAAGAACACACGTCGTCGTTACAAAACGGACTTAAAATGTCAATCGCCCTGCAGCCGAGCAACAGGCGAGGTATTTAGCATGTAAGTACGTTATTGCGCCTGTGGGAGTCGACGGCGGCGGCGTAAAACATAATATTATTATAATAACGTTTACACATCACATTACGACGTGTGTGTGTGTGTGTGTATGCAAGTGTATAATAGCAGCCATAATACACGCGTTAAATTATTGTCTTGTATATACGTGTATAATATAGGAATAACATAATAATATTATGCATGTGTGCGTGTGCCGTACAAGATTTATATTATAAAAAAATAAAATAAAAACCATACGACGCCAGTACGAATAAAAAAAAAAAAAAAAAAAAAACTGGTCCAGAGAACACTAATGTCAAAACTCTAAGGCGAGGTCGCTATATTATTATATACGCGCGTATAAACGGGTGTGGCCGGCCTGGATTATCTTACGTCACACGAGGCGATACAAACTCCAGGTCATTAATATATTTTGCCACGAAAAATAAAACACTAATATTATTATTATTATTAGATTATATTTCGTTGGTTTCCTATTATTTTTATTAAAAAACAAAAAGCCGGACGTATTTCGCACGGTGGGTGTACTTCGCACGACGGATGGTATTCTCTTCACGAGCGTATTGAATTTTAAAGAAACGATAAATCATTTCTTCAGTAAAACGATTCTGCACGAAGGAAGTTAATAATAATGAAAGAAAAATAATAATATAAGAAAAAAAAAATGTCCAAATTTTTTTTCACATTTTCAAAATTTTCTTGCGCCAAAATCTTTTTTATAGGATTTTCTATCTATGTTTAAATTTTCATAAAATTCTGATCAAAAAATTATGGTTTTCGAGTCGTGTTTTTGAAAT
>JAIPRM010002451.1:15381-30434 GCA_025469315.1 Stegophylla sp. TES_Ste_2020 | reverse complement strand
TAAGTACCATCTAAAAGCAAATCCAGTTTCAAAAAGTTGCTGATCGAAACTTTTGGACAAGTATTTCAATACGAAAAGTTGTATACAGAAAAAAAAAATAAACATCATTGTAAAAACACTAGCTTCTTCACTTCGTTCAGAATTTAAAAAGAAAATTGAATTATTTCTATACAACACAAGTGATATGGAAAGAGACAGAAAATCTTCGCTTTCAATCCCTCAAATACCTAAAAGTGGTCTTAAGCTACCCATAGAACACAATTAATGTTGTTATCATTTTTTTATCGGTAATTATACACATTTATAACGCATACTAGTTCATATTTTTACATTGCATAATATTTACATGGTATTTAACATACTCGTAATTTCAGTACATATTATAATAATTCCGGTATCTAGTATTACTACGACTGTACAGTGTACATTATATTATTATTATTAACGTGCATATAGTGCATACACTGACATAATATTATTTTTACTTTAATTTAATTCAACTTATCATTCTTTATTAATTAAATCAAATCCGTGCATTAATTCGTCGTCATTCATTTTTTTTTTTTTTTTTATTCAACCGTTTCACCATCAAGCCCTACGGTCAGCTTCGGTTTTACGGTATTAATAATTTATTACATTATATTATTATTACTATTATTATTATTTCATTTGCCGTGCGGACTCATTTGCGTAACGTTAAACGAGACGCACGCGTTGATAATAACACTAAATTTGGCCAGAAAAAGTAGTATGCACGTGGTCGTAATGAGTGGCGACTACTAATAACTGCGTATTCGCCGGCAAAATATATATAATTTTTGCTTTAATTTGTCTCGGGCTTAAGACCGAAACCGCTAACCGACGAACGAAGAGGTTCACAGGTCATACGCTCAGTGCAAAACGTTATAATATTATTATGCGCGCATTTTCGTAACTATATTCCCATATTATTATGTTGCGCCGCGTTTTAATTATAATTTACGGAGGAATGGTGTAAGACGATGGCATTATTATGAAGCAGCACTCATTATAATTTCAAATCGATCCGAATTCTGCAATGACGAATATTATCATCAAAGACCCCGTTTTACCCGCTTTAGGTCACAACTACTATACGAAACGGCGATAAACATAGTTACTGTACGCTAGGGTGACCATATTTAAGAAAATAAAATACAGGACAAAAATATTTTTCATAATATTTTTAAATAAATAAGTATTTATTAAATATAACGTTTTCAATCGTGAAAAAGTATAATTTTTAAACTACCTATTACAGATTAAATTTAAACACACAAAAATATTATTTTGAAAAACATAAAATAACATAATTAAACTAAATCGATACTTTTTAAACTTTCTTCAAATCCTTTATTCGTGTATATTGTATACTTTACTTTCTAAAAAAAAACTTGTAAATTTATTTTACTATTATAATTTATTTAATGGTATCCACAAGATTTCTAGATTCTTACATTATTTTATTCAATAATTTCATTTCAAAAATTTCAAAAATTTTAAATCAACAGTAAGTCAAAAAACGGGATTAATATGAGACAGACTTTAAATTACGGGACAAAAAACGTCCTGAGAGAAGTTTATCAGGACAACAGGATGCAGAGCCGAAATAAAGGACAATCCTGTATAAAATAGGACATATGGTCACTCTACTGTACGCGCGTAAAACCATATAGAAAATATTTAAAAATTTGCACTGTTCTGAAATACACATTTATAATATTATGTGTGCCGAAAATAGTTAAATAATATGCTACGGAAGTACAATTACAATTTAATGCACTTTTGAAATGCTTATTTTTTGATTATTATCATTATTATTTTTAATATCCTGTTTTGAATTTATTGACAATTTTTCTTAACAAACAATTTTCTGTTATTTTCTTATTATAAAGCAAAATTTAAATGCTATAAAATGAAACTGCATTTATTTTCAAAGTTGATGTATATTTTAGATTCTTAGTGAAAAAGTTAGTGTTTTAACAATAATATATATTTAAACGTACACGTTTTTGTATAAAAATACTTGTCCAAAATTTTGAACAGTAACTTTTTGTTCATTTGGGTCTTTTTACGAGGTTTTTCTTTTTAAATTTTCAATATTTTATGCAAAATTTAACATAAATAGCATTATAACTTTTCATCTAAAATGTATGAAAATTTAAATATCGATAGACAGTAATATCGAAAATATTTTGTTTCAGTTACGCCGAGAGACTCACCAATTATAATATTTTCTACTTCTCCAGTTTATTTATTTTTTGACACTTATTCGTTTCTATAAAAGACCAACGTAGTCACAGGTTAATATTAACAGATTGGTGTTTCTCGATCATTTTCTGATAACGCAATTACTTATCACGAACGTAATCACAAATCATTCAAGTTTCTCGGTTAAATCAGCAGCTTTACATTTTGTTTATACATTTTTTCATTCTGATTATTTAATAGCGTATAACGTTATCCAAATTTTTAATTAAAAAATTTTATAAACTTTGTCACGGGCTACCTGACTTATTTGTGCAATTACTTTTTAAGATTCCCTCCAATTTAGACCAAATTTTTTACATATATATATTGAAACATATCAAAAAAATTACCAGTTTCATGACTGCACAAGTCACTGCAGTTCCTTCTAAATAAGGAATGTGTAGCACAGAGGATACCTATAATTATATCTATAACGATTTAATATTGTTGTTTATTAAATCTAGTTTATTGGCCAGCAGCTGGTACTTGTACAAAATAGTAATTCGGGAAGGCTTCACTATCAAAGACTATTTACGCGATTTCAAAAGCATATTTATAATGACTGTATTGTTTATTATTTTATTTTTTTCTTTGAACACTTTTTCATATAGAAATACTTGTCTTAAAGTTTTGACCAGAAACATATTTAATCATAACTTTTCTGTATATCGTATTTTAAAAACTATTAATAATTTTTATAAAATTTAAGAAAAACTACCAAAAATTTGAAAAAATGCCTTTAAAACTTTTTTTTTGCAATTCAAACTTTATGAACATGTAAAACATTGATAGAAAATTTGTTTAAAAGTATTTTTGTTCAAGAACATTTTTAATTTGTAAATTTTTTTTTGACACTTTTTTAACTCATCAAATTTTTTTTTTGTTCTCAGTTTTTGGGTAGGAAAATAAAATAAAATTATCTTTTATAAACTGAAGCTTCGCTCTGAACTGTTTTATTAAAGAAATTTTTTATCGTTTTTTAAACATTTTACACACTCAACAAGTCCTATTCGATGAGCGAAGAATGCTCATGGTGCAATGTATGTTCAGTTTTATAAAAATATCAGTTTGAATTATTTTATTTAATGAAATAAAATATGTTTTCGTAAGTTCATTTAAGCAACGATTTCACGAATATAAAAAATGAAATGAAAACACATTTATACATTTTTCCAAAATTTTGGAATGGGGTTGAACCTCTAAATCCCCCCTTGGGTACGTGTCTGGTGTACAGTACATACGAGTCAAACGTATTAAAAGCATTATATATTATGCTATATAAGAATATTTATAGCGAGCTGATTTGAACGGATTTTCAGTAAACAAATTATACTCGATCAGTAACCATTCTCATAGCATGTTAATTGATTATAAATAATAATAGTAAATAGTAAATATTATATAGTAATATAGAAGCTCACAAAAACACACCAATTGATGTTTAGGTATATTAATTTAATTTGATTAATTTAATTTTAATTACAGCAGTCGCTTTTATCTATTTAAAAATGTATAATATATTCGGTTTGTTAAAAAAAAAAATTCACAGTCCCCCGTCGGCGTGTCGCTGTGGTGATGGCGTTGGACCACACGACGTGAGAGCAGCTCCGGGGGAGAGAAGACCTTTCGCTGGTGTCCGAAATGTATTATTTATATTAATAATAATTCCATAACACGCGTGCTCCGAGTGCCAACAGGTGTCCCCACTGGCGCCGTGCACGTGTTTGCGATCGTATAAAAAGCAACTACCCGCGGGAAATTCGACGCAGTGCGTTTCGCAGTCGCCAATATCATTATCAGACTCCGCGCGGCAGCCGTGGTCCGTCCGGACGTTTAACCAGTAACCCGTAAACGATTATTATAACATAATTTTATTGTATATCATATTTTCTTTGGCGGGTGCTGTGGATTTTTCGGGCATCACTGTATGCGGTGCCCTGAGGTTGTAACCGCCGAAACATGACGGTAAGTACACAATAAAATCATGTCGTTTGTTATAAAACATTATCATTTTTTACATAGAAAATAGTATTCATTTGATTTTTATATTTTTTTTTTTTTTTTATTTATTTTACCGATTCCTTTACCGAAGTGCATTGTTTTAAAATCGAAAAATTAGGCCGAAATTAAAATCTACGATTTTATTTTTGTTTTTCGACTTTCAACCGATTAATAAATTTAATATTATAATATTGTTTATTTTTTACCATCAATGAAATTATTAAAATTTTTATTTATTTTTTTTTATTTTTAATTTTGAATATTAGATAATTATAATTAATACATTAAGCACTGTTTTCTCGAATAAATACAAGCTGATGAGAAATATAATTGTACGAGTTGAATAAATAGATTTTATAATACGTTTATAAATAATTGATCATTCGTAGATAAAAATTTTATATTTTTAATTATATTCTGCTGTTTTTAAATCATAGAAAAAATAAATTAGAAATGAGACGTCTTAATTTAATATGGGTCAAGCAAAGTTGCCAACAGTAGAGAAATTTTCCTAGATTTAGGGATTTTAAACGGCTTAAGAAAACAGATAAATTTAAGAAAATACTAGAGAAAATTTTGGTCAACCTGTCAATGTGTTATCAACATTAAATTTTTAAAAAATTTGTGAATATTGAATATATAATTGAATTGAAATTATAACCTTTAAAAAGTATTTTTTCATTATTTTATTACATTTATATTTTTTAATTGTTTCATATATTTAAATTTTTTTTCTAAAACCAATAATACCATAAAACTATTCCAATAAGACTGAGAGATTTTATTGTATTATGTTTTGATTTTATTAAAATTTAGTCTACTTTTTAACTGAATAAGTTATATCCATAAAATACATGTTTATACGTAATTAAAATATATTTCACTTTGTTATATATAAATATATAAATATGATGTATAAATATCAAATACCTGAACTATAGGTAAAAAAAAAAAATTTCACAGATATTTTACTACTTTTGGAGAAATTTTTTCTGGTTTTTCTAGGAATTTAATGATTGACGAGTTGGCAACACTGCACTGGGGGCAAGTTTGGGCAGCTATATTAAACGTAATATTAATGTATATATGTATATATTACGTAATTCAATTTGGTCTTGTAAGTGGAAGTGAAGTGTGATGACAACTAAATGTCCAATCAACGTATCGATACGATTAGATAGTAGACACCTCTAATTATGGTACATAATTTAAGACTAATAGTATCAACTATAAACGAATTTAATTGCCAATTATTTTATAACGTACATAACGATTTGAAATAATCAAGTTATCATAGTATACTAGTAACTTTTTTTTTTTATATATATAAAAAAATCTATCATTTATCGAAATGTGGCATATTTTGTATATTTTTCTTGGAATTTTTTGGTACATATATTTTAGTTGGATAAGCAAGAAACTTTTTAGTAATTTTAAAGTAAAAATAAATACTTAAATAAAATTTTATGGAGTATTGGCCAGCTTTTTTCAATTTTAAAACACTTTATGACGTGGTTCACACTGTATTGTTACGGTATAAACGGCTTTCGATTTTCAAACAACATTACGTTCGTCAACGGTTTAGAGCGCGTAGTTGTTTTCGAAAAAACCAACAAAATTTGTACGAAAAATCGAAACGTTTCGAATGAGTTGATTCATAGACTTATTAGGTATTTGATAATTTTGACTTAGTTTTATTTCTGTCCTTTGTTCGGTTTTACCTATTTAGGTACGATATTAGTTAAAAACTTTTTGTCTGAATATTTATTTATTGTATTATCTACTGTGAAATAACGGATTTTTAATAAATGTTATCGTTAATCATTTTGGTTATTTTGTATCATTAGTGCCGCAAAAATATGCAAATTACGTTAATTACCATAATATAGTTTTTGTACCTAACAACGAGTGCAGATGATCACCAAAAATTTTTCATTTAACGACAGGTGTAGTTTTATCTATTTTATTTTTTATGAATTAGAGCAGGAGATCGCTAATTTTTTTCACCAGCAAATATTAATACCTCAATTTGTTATTATAATCAATTTTTCTATGATTTTTCGTCCTGGAAAAATTTAAAATACGTGCCTTACCATGATAAATTATTTATTATCAATCAAAAAAAGATGCTACGACATTTATTTGGCTACGTGAATATCTTGGATATATTATACTACACACCATGGGTATTCTTCGCTTCTCGGGTGAGATTTGGTGGGTGTGTTAAATTTTAAAGAAACGATAATCCATTTCTTTAATAAAACAATTCTAAGTTTATACAAAACAATTTTACTTGAAAATTATAGAGTTTATTAATATTACGAAATAAATTATTTTGTAATAAGCCAGTTTTTTGTCCCTCTATATTCACTGAGAATAAAAAAAAAATTTTAATGAAAAAAAGTATTGGAAAATAATTTTCAAAAATATCTTTGGTATTATATTTAAATTTTCATAAAATTTAAATAAAAAAATAGTTTTGGAAGCGTTCTATATATATATATACAGGGTGTCCCAGTATAATTTAACAAATGCGATAACTTTTGTTATATATATATTTATTATATATATATTTTTTTTAAGACCCAAATTTTCAAATTTGGAAATTTATACTGCAGGTTTAGAAAAAATTCAAAATAGCCATTTAGTAAACTTAAAGTTTAGAAAAATTTTAAAAATATTGATACTAAAATCTCTAATACAAATTAATCCGTTCATTTACTAAAATTTTTTAAAGTTTGTAAATAATTTAATTACTTTGTCAAATACATCTAATAATGGTAATATTATGAATTATTTAACGATATTGTTAAATTATTCGAAAATTTAAAAAAATCGTAGAAAATGAATAACTTTTATTATATAATGGATTAACCTTTATTAAAGATTTAAGCACCAATATTTTCTAAAAATCAGATTCACAAAATGGCTATTTTGTTGTTTTTTCTGAATCTGTAGAATTAAATTTCAAATTAGAAAATTTGGGTCCTAAAAAAAAGAAAAGTTGTACGTTAAATGTTGTAGCGCAATGCTGTAATAATAGTTTTCAAATAAAAAAAGTTGAAAATTATCAATAGAATAAAAGTTATTGCATTTGTCAAATCGTACTGAGACACCTTGTATATATATATATATACATATTATATACCTTGTATAATATATATATATATATATATATATTATTGTAAAACCTTAATTTCTTCACTCCATTTGAAATCTAAAATTTTTAAATATTAGTAAATCTTATATGGTAAACATGGTTTACAGTATTATAATTCATTTGACTTCGAAGAAAACTTCAGTGAAGTAGTCAGTAGTCATTGTCGATATATTTTGTGATTGCATTTTCAGTAGATAGTATTACCGTGTTTCAGTCGATCGTTTTTCGTTGGACTCTGTAAATCGTATAAATATTTTTAATTCACTTTATAGAAGTTACAACCAGTTGCACAACGGTTACAGAAACTGTAAAACGGGTACAACTTATTTACAAATAAAGAAACCTATTACTAAACTTGGAAACGTTGAATTGAGTTAAAAAGTTTTAATGGCATTTAATAAATTTAAATGAGTAGCGGTTCCTAACATCAATCCTTTTAAACCTTTAAATCGTTCTTTTAATTTTCGTCTATCATTTCGCTATTTATGATAATATGAAATTTCGATTTCATTGGAGCAATCATGTTATCGAGAACTCTGTAGAATTCTAATATCCGTAGTATTCGATAGTCTTATTTTTCTTGTTGATTTTAAATAAAAAATAGAAATAATGTCATAGAACTTTTTGGTGCCTTAAAATATTTTTGTGTCCTTCTGCCCCCTAATAGAAAGTTCCTGATTATAATATATCACGTGTATATACTAGCAGATACTATCAATGACCATCAAATACAAATAACTATTATAAAAAAAAAAAAAAAAACGTGTAGTCTGCTGTATGATTATTATGATATAATACTTAACTTGTTGAAAATGTGATGTAAATAAATACATTTTAATTTATTACTGAGTCAGAAACCACAGTTGTTTTCATTTACGTGATAATTCAAAATAACAAAATAGGATTGGTAATTTGAATTTTTGACTACCATGAATAAGTACCTTAATTACTAACTACAATAATTTCACTGGATTCAATGTTAAGTAAATAAAAAAAATCTTGTTTTTTTTAGTACAACGATAAAAATACCGAAAAAAGCATTGTTTTTACTTTATATAACTTTATTATAGTCCCAAGAAGAATTCAAATAAATATTAGGTAATTTATTTTATTTTATTTTCATTATTCTCATGGAGAAATGTAATACCTTATATGTTATTACGTATATAATATTAAAAGTATTAATGTTATACTGTAATGTTCTGACGTAAGCTTTATATTATGATCATATTATACACTTACTTTATTAACAGAATAGGTTTTAGTTACGAAATATATATATATATATATATATATGTATTAAACATAGATAAAATTAAACACACACACATAGATTAAACTATTAAGATTTTCTAACATTTAAAATTCGATAACTGTTTTAATTTACTAGTTAGATTCTTTTAGCATTAAGATAGGATTTCAATTAAATTCAATAGAAATCTGTGTATTGTAAAACTGATGAAGTTTCTAGCGTGACACTGTTAACCGGGTACAATAATAATAATTATATTTTAATAATATTAGTAATATATTTCTGTTTGAAGTGTTTTATTATTACTTAATACGTTCCTTTATGAGCCATTTTAATAGTGATAATAAGTCACTACTATTCGGTACGTCGTTTCAATGTACATGTGATTGATTTCAGTAGACAGACAATACAAATGTCATTAGACCCGTATATCATTTACTATCCCGTTTCAAAAGAAGCCGTGTCGTGCAGAGAATGGCAATCGTATTGGTTCTGTAACCCATGAAAATTGATTGGTTTAATTATTTATGTTAAATTAAAGAATAACGTACCAAAAGCCAAAATTTTCGTTAGGTAACGGATTATTATTGTTTTGAATGTTTTGTTTGATACGATTCATGTATACACTTTCATATGATTGATTGCGTAACTTCGTAATTGGGTACTTGAAAAACTGGATTCAAAAAAACATGTAACAAGAAAGATAAAAGAAAACGCGATTTGTCGAGGCAGAGAACATCGCGTGGAAAATTAGTCAAGTGTAGATTTTTAATTTGAAATAGACAAATTAGATTGACTGATATAACACATAGAACACAATTTAATACAAAATTATTGTACACCTACGCAATATGTGGTACTATTGTATGTTTTTTTTTTTTATTATTATTACAAACACATGAGAATCTATCTATCTATCTGTGTAGGTTATTAGGTCCATGTCTAAAAATAAAGTAAGTTAGTAAAATTTGACTTTACATTATCTGTTGAAATAATATGATCATCTTACGTCGATCATATTATTTATTTAAACGAATATGATCATCTAACTATTTTATTTATTTATTAAATTATTTCAGTGGTTTTTGAGTACGGAGTAAAACTTAATACACCTATTTAAAAATCAAAAATATTATGAACGTTACGCAATGCATTCGCGTAATAAAAAAAATCTATGAATATTTAATAGATGAGTCGAATTTTTAACCTGCATTCGAATTTCAGTTCCGCGTGTTATTGTTTAGTCAAATTCGTAATGAAAAAAAGTAATGCTCAATTCCCATGTACATATAATATGATAATGATTTATAACGACTGATGAATCGTTGAATTTATGTTTTGGAAAAAACCCAGTTCGTTGTGTAATCAAACAAATTTTATGCCGAAAAATCGTCAATGATGATTCAAGAGAGTTAGGGAAACGCATTCTACTTTGTCCGAGACGAAATAATGTCATCTCTTACCATGTGCTCGTAGCTCGTACGTCATAATGTGTAACACCACCAGCGAGTAGTCGGGTTATTTATATTGTGTCCTTATTCGTCGCGTCTTTTTACGTAACAATCGTCTTTTCTTATTTAGCTGCAAATAACAAACGTGTTCTACTTATGTTTAATTTCTCGTTGAGCAATCCGTTCTTCGTATTTTCTTCTTTGACTGTGCGATCCGTATTAAAAATTTCCTCGGCCTGCACGTTTACGCGTTACATATTATTATTATTATTATTATTATTATTTTAAGTCGTGTTGCATATACGTGATGTGTGTTTTTGTACTTACATTTTTCACGCGTTATTCAGCACTGCACTATCAACCCTCGTCTTTATTTATTGGTGTGTTCAGTGTTGTTGTTGTTATGTCGTCGCGAAACCGATTGAATTATTTACGACATTTACATCGTCGTGTACGGTTTGATTATTTGTTAATGATAACATGTTTATGGATATGCAAAGCTAGGCATAAACTAGTGAAAAAGTTAAAAAAAAGTTAAGAATTAAAAGTTAACTTTTCAATAAATTTTGACTTGCTCTTCAAACTAATGTTCTGTTACTTATTTCGGTTTTATATTAATAATTTCAACTCAACTCAATTATGTTATTGTTAAAGCTACAATTATTTTTTCAAAAGTTATTCAGGTAGGTACACCAATGTTTTGTAAAAATAACAATGATTGCACATGATATTATTTAAATTGCAAAACTTTTATTTTGAAAAAAATTAGCTACATTTTAGCTATACTCAACTTTTAACTTCACTTAGTCATTATTTTCCAAAACATTTGTAACCTATACCTAGTTACATATTCCCTGTAGAAACTACATAAGTAAAGCTAATATTTCATAAAAAATATAGTCCGTTTAAATTTTAAGTCAATGCAAAAACAACATTAGATTTCAGAAATTATTAAGATATTTGTAGTTTGTATAAAATTTAAATTTTATGACTTACGTTGTTTTTGAAATAACCGATTCGATTTTATTCGTCGAAGATAATATGTTCAGTATATGCAAAACGTGGAAGTAACTTTAGTCCACGCCACGAAAAATGGTTACCGACCGTCACACGCTAAGTGGATTTTTTGATGTAGTGCTTTCCGACCTTGCGGAACTTTTTCCAAATGTTTTCAATAAGTTTCTTTTTTTCAGTAATAATTACATTTTTATTTTTAACGCCGTGTTTATATGACGTAAATTATTACTATTTATTTATTATGTAAAAACAATACAATACAAATCAGCTTAATAACTATAATTGTCATAAATATGTTCGCGATAAAATGAGAACCTTTGTCTACAGATTGGGTGAGGTCCAGGGTGTGACGGCGACCAGTTTTAAGTTTACTCTTTTTTATAAATTTTGACTTATATCGTTAAAAATTATTATATTGTGTTAAAATATAACTTGGTTATTTCGGTTCTACAAAATATTTTCGACTTAACTCAGTTTCTTTGTCATTAAAGTTACAATTATTTTCATAAATTATTCAGATAACGATGTTTTGTAAAAATTACAATGATTGCAGATAATATTTAAAATGTTAATGCTTTTCTTTTTTTAAGTTACGTTTTAGTTATAATCAACTTTTAACTTCCGTAGTTTTCATTTTCCTAAACATTTGTAATTTAACTTAGCAACCCAAATTAATTTATATTTTAAATTAATATTTACTTAATTCAATTCAATTTTTTCAAGAATAACTAATTAACTTAATGAATTGTTTGATTGTAGAGCTTTATGGACCATAATAGTATGTCACGCCACTTTTACGGTTGCATTTGAATGTAGGAAAGTGAATCTTTTCAGCGCAATAGTGTTTTTTGATAATAAAACAGCATTGAAAATTATTTTACAGAAAGTCTGAGCTAATATGAAACAAATTTTAATAAACAACAGTGTTGTGAAAGTGAAAAAGCAATATTGACTGAAATATCTAGTGTGACGTCGCGTTTACCAATAAATTAATTCTACCAGTTCGCTACAATACAAGCCTCAAGTCGATAATTTAGACTGGTTTGTCTATTGAAAAAAGGAAAATGTATTAGAAATAAATTATTCATATATTATATATTACAGTTAGACGAGTAATGTTCTACATACGCCGGATAAATAGAAAATATTTGGTGACTTTTTGTTAAAGTATTATAAGGGATGTATTTTGTATAATATATTTAAAATATAACTCATAACTTGAACATATTATCAAGGGGATTACACACTTAATCTCAGCCAACATTAATTTAGATACGTACCAAATTTTCAGATCTTAAGGCTACATATAAGCAAGGCTGGGAAAGCTACTTTTTTTATTTAGTTTAGTTAAGTTAATCTAAACGTAATGTAAGTCATGTCTAAATTTAAAAGCTATTCATATTATTATTTTTTAACCCGGTTAAGTTACAAGTTAAATAGAAAAATTTACTTAACTAAATTAAAAATAAGTTACTATATATTTATTTATTTTTTTGATACTTACAATCCACATAAAACACAATACTATTTTTTTGTAAAAACACATTATAATATATTTATATAAAAAGTATTGAATGCGGCATTCTATAAAATACCAAAAATGAGTAGGAAAAGTATTTAACACTTTGCGTTTAATACCTTATTTATAAATACCTAATATTTCCGACTTTTTTTGTTCGATGAGAACAATTTGTTCAAATCAGTTTTTATATCAGACGAAAATTAACTTAACGTGAATGCAATAAAAATTTACTGTTAAGTTACTGCATATTACAAAAATAAATGTAACTCGTTAAGTCTGAAATTACTTAAAAAAACAAAAAACAGCAACTCAATTAGTAATTTTAGTAATTTAGTTTGAAGTAAATTGACTTTTGACCTAATTTTTTAACTCGTTATCGTCCAGTCTTACATAGACAGTATAAATCACGCATGTAGATGCGCTTTTATATTTTTACTAATTTTTAACTTATTTTCGTTAAGTTTAATAATTACATTACATAATTCGTTGCATTTAATTGCATTTTATAATTACGTCGAAACGTCGTCATGGCGGCTGCGTACCTACGTCGTTTTTGTAGGTACTCAAATTGAACCGAAAACTATTGCCCGGACACAATAGACTCGGCCGCATCACGCGCAGAGTGGATTGTGACGGTCGAATATTTCGCGCCTTTTATATATATATATATATAGGTAAGAACTACTACCTGTATGCGCGCGGTCGGTCACAACGGAAGAAACGACAAACCATTACGTGAACGAACGGTCAATTGGATCGCGCGGCTCGTGATTCCGCTATTAAACTTTTGCAGATTCAAAATCGTGTTTAATAATAATAATAATAATAATAATAAGTCGGTCGAAGAATGGAACGGATCGTAGAAAAAACACTACCGGTGTGTAACAAGTGGAGTGCTGGCGATTACGAACAATGTGCGCACAGACACGATGAATTCGTTTCCCCGCGCATTAATACGTCATTATTAGATACGACGGACGATGGTCGTGGTGAAAGTGTGTGTGTGTGTGTGTTCGAGGGGTTATTCACGCGCCGCCCGCCCCTCACGCGTTTAAAACGGAAACGCAATAATCGTAATAATAACAATAATAATATTGAACCAAAATCAACAACATTTTGCGTTTCGAAAACCGTACTCTCGATCGCGTAACAATTGCAGACGACAACGGTAACGTTTAACGACACCACCCGTCCAACCCTGTCATCACGCGATTCTCGAAACTTATGAAACGAATAATAATAATAATAACAATAATAATCGTAAAACGCTCGTGTGATATTTCCAGTGTTTTTCTCCGGTCGTCCGTCGTGTTTTACATCCTCGACGAGACCGACGAACAAGCAAAGAAAGTCATCTGCGAGCAACAATATTATTGTGTTCTTATTGTTATTAGTCCAGGGCTCGCGACTTATAGCACTTAAAACCATTAAAATAAGCGCTCAAAAACGTCATTATAAGCACTCAAATAAGCATTTAAAAAACTTAAATTTAAGCAAAAATATTTATTAAAAAAAAATAAATCTTTATCTTGATATTATAAAAAAAATTAAACTTCATTAAAAATTTAGTATAAAATTAATTACATTTTGCTGTCATTATTGCATTGAATGATCAAATGTCGCACGACAAATGCAACACGACGAATGCGAACGACAATCGACTACTAAACTTTGAAATTAAAACATTATTTGTATTTATCACGCCTGTAAAACTACAACGGTTAAATAATATTATTTACCGAGAAATTAGTGACAGACTGATAAACATGAACTCAATTATATTAATTGTTTCCCCAAAATACTGTTCTATTTTGAGCGTTGGAATATTTTTGTTAACCCTGCAACAATGCCACGAACGGCGATAGACTACGCGACAATGTAGATAAGTTAAAAATTATTTTTAATTTTAATTCTATCTAAAACAACTTTGCAAGAGAAAATCATAAAAAAGTAGAAAAACTGGTCAAAAAAGCAATAATTATCAGAAAAACTTGAAATAAGCATTTTTTTGAAAAATCGCTGAAAAAAAAAAAAAAAACTTTCAAATTTCATAATTGAACGCGTTGTAACATGACATACACTTCTATAGCACTCTACTACATTTTAAGTCAATCCATAAAAATAAGCAAATGCTTAAATCTCGAGCCCTGGTTATTACTATTATTATTACGTATATATTGCACTATCGGTTTGCTTTACTGGGGAGTCGGCGAGACCTTCTGCGACACGCTTAATGTATAATGTACATAATATCGTATATATATATATATATACAGTGAAACCTCTGAATAGCGGACACTCTCGGTCACTAAAATTTCGTCCGTTATTCGGAGGTGTCCGCTATTCAGAGGGGATTTCAGCATGCAATGAATACACCTCCGT
>JAIPRM010002451.1:0-15281 GCA_025469315.1 Stegophylla sp. TES_Ste_2020 | reverse complement strand
ACTGTAAATATTGAATAAAAATAATATATTTTCTAAAAATGTTAGTTGATAAAGAGATAGAACAATTTTTAATAAAAACAAAAACACACATCCTGCATGACAAATATATTTAGTTTAAAAATCACATTATTATCGAAATTTATGAACTTAATTTTACTAATTATTTTCTTTTACTCTGATAACAGTAGGTAATTGTTTTATAAAATGTATACAACTATGCAGAGTGTTATGATATTAATGTTATTTGTTTTTTAAATGTATGTTTGTAATATTTCACAGTAAAATAATTAACATTGTTATTGAGTTACTATATTACTTTACTATTGATATTATTATGACTATATTATAAGTTAAATACTTAGAATTTAAAAATTAAAACCACCCCCAAAATAAAATCCTCGGCACGCTCCTGTATATATATATATATATATATATATATATATATACATTATACAATATGTTATAAAGTGTATAATTCATTTTTATTCTATACCAATGATAAATGCGACGTGCGCAGGGGGTTGCAGGATATGCAGCTGCATCCCTAAACACAGCCTGTTTCCAGAAATACTAAAGATAAATAAAAATCATAAGTTATGATTTATAACACATTTGGTCTCGTTTATCAATATAAAATTATTATTATATTTCTATATTCCATCACGGAGTCAGTACAATACATTTTTTGAACACAAATCAAAAATGGAAAAATACCTCATAAATTATAACTATCAAGTGATGACAATGATAATTGATGACTGCCCCATCGTTTATTAATCCGATTTTTCTAAAAAATTAAATATGATTTTATATAATTTTATCTTCCACGTGATTTCAGTTATCACTGTTATTGTCCTTCATTGAAAGCGATTCTACCTATGTATTACGAATTTTTGGTAATTCATAATAAGGCAATGATTACAATTTATACTTTGTAATGTCAATTGTGTGGTTTAGTGGCTGATGATTATAGAAACTTTTTAAAAGATAATCAGTTAATTAGGTATTTGTCTATATTTTAGATTCTGAAAGAAGTGAAGAAGCTAGTGTTTTTACAATGACGTTTATTTTTCTTCTTTTTTTCTGTACACACTTTTTCGTATAGATAAAATACTTGTCCAAAAGTTTCGATCAGCAACTTTTTGAAACTAGATTTGCCTCTAGTTGGTACTTTAAAGAGGTCATTTTTTGAATTTCTCAATTCTTCATTTTTTTTTTTTTTTTTTTTTAAATAAACTACCTAAAATTTGACAAAAAAGACATGTAAGCCATCATTTTTTAATCCGAATTTTATGAAAATTTAAACATATATAAACAATAATGTGAAAAACATTTTGGTGCAAGAAAATTTTGAAAACGTGAAAATAAATTTTGGATATTTTTCTAACACTTTTTTTTTCTCATTTAATTTTTTTCTTTATTTATTAGATAAAAAAAAGTAAAGTAAAGTAAAGTAAAGACAAGAAAGCCGGGCATATTTCGCACTACGGATACTCTTCGCTCTTCGTGTCAGATATTTTTGGTGAGTGTGTTTAAAATGACAACTATTATTATTATTTTTTTTAACTTTTTTCGTTCAGAATCGTCTTATTGAAGGAATGATTTATCGTTTCTTTGAAATTATACATATTTTGCAAGAGTATTCGACCTGAAGAGTAAAGAATATCCAGTAACTTTTTGAACCCAGATTTGCTTCTAGATGGTACTTTAGACAGGACGTTAAATTCTTAATTGTTTTCTGAAAATTTTGGAAAACTACCCAAATTTTGACAAAAAACACTCGGAAACTATATTTTTTAGTTTAAACTATGAGTATAATAAACATAGATAGACAATATTATGAGAAATATTTTGTTTCATCAAATTTTTGTTATTTTTTGTAAAATTTTCGATTTTTCTTTTTCTTCATTTATTGGATAAAAAAAAAAAAAAAAATAAAGTAAAGTAAAGTAAAGATAAGTAAAATATAGATGAGAAAGCTGAACATATTTTGCACCATGGGTATATTCTTCGCTCCTCTGGTCAGATATTCTTCTTGAGTGTGTTGAAAATTACGATTATTATTGTTCTTTATATTATTCTTTATATTTTTCCTGAATCGTATTATTGAAGAAATAATTTACCGTTTCTTTAAAATACAACATACCCATCAATAGTATTTTCTGACCTAAGGGGTAAAGAATACCCACGGTAAGAAGTATGTCTGGCTTTTTTGTCTATACTTATCTTTACTTTTTGATAATAATTTATTCCAGTAAAGTACACCACAATTATAATTATTATCAATTATATGATTGTAAACTGATACATAAAAACATTTTCTGTTTCTTTCTATTACTCTTACTCGTTAAGTCTATTTAATACAGTGAAATGTGTGAAATTAAGGATTTTGGATGGGACTGAAATAATACCTGTTTTTGGAGGCACAGATGTAAATAATTAATAAATTGCGTATTAGGTACACATTGCTGGATAATTACACAAAAGAAACCCAGAAACACTTGAGATTAAGACATTTTAATTGTTTAATTTCTATTATTTGTTTGTTTATTATATATGAATATTGAATATAACATAATATTATGTTAAAATAAAAGTACTATTTTTTTTTATTGATTGATCAGTTTCTAACGATCGTTAATTTATTTCCCCACCGACTATATAGATACTAATCCGTATACATTTCGTAAAATACTATTTTAATAAAATGATTTATCTAATTAAAAACATATTCAGAATCGCAAATTTTTTCAATCGTGACATAACATTATGATTATGTACATCACATATTAACATATTCTATTTACTCACCATTCAGTCCACACGTATTGTTTTTATTGTCTTTTTTTTTTTTTTGTAATTTATATAACATCATAACGAATATGTATTTACATATAGTTCACACGACCTCCCTATTGCTGTGTGATATTTATTTAATAATTTATTATTAAGTTCATTAATATATAACTTCCTACTGCAGTGTTTGTTCATAGATAGTTACGATATAACAACATTGGAATAATACTTATAAAATAGATTTTATAATTAAAGGGATCTAGTACAGACATGTTATCTTCGCTTTTTTTTACAAGTGAGACATAGTTAAATAATAAAACAAAGTAAATGATTCCATCAGTATCATCGATGTGAAGCAATAAAGATTTTGAAAAATGACTTCGACATGATGTGTACACGTGATCAGTCGGGACACACTCTTTTAATGAAATTATATTTTTCGTTTGGAATAATATGGTATACAATTTTCAAAATGTTTTAAACATCTTTTTGAGTATGATTTTCATTAATCGAAAAGAAAAAGAAATCCAGAAAAGTTGTCTGACAGTGATTTCGAGTAATCATATATTTTGTGCCGAATGTATATTGGGTTTCAGAACCTTTTCGCTTCACCACATCAATCGTTTTAATGCAAAATAAGTAGCTTTTACTTATTATTATGTGTGAAAGACGGAGACACTTCATAAATCTGCTAATAAAATGTATACTAGTACGCATCGCATAGCTACATTCAAACAAGGTGGCAGAATTTCAAATCATTAATGGGGTAATAAAATTTTGAGATGGATTCGTATTAAAATCCATATTTAAGTGGTAAAGAATACAATATCATCATATTTTCCTAATAAAAATATATAAGTAAATCAATACATAAAAAATTCATTGTATGCACACATTTAAAACTTTTTATTTTAAATCAAAAGGAGAAACTATGTAATATTTTAAATAAATGTATGGCAGTAAGTAAAAAGCGGACAATCAAGGTCCCACTTTTTTTAAAAATTTTTTCTAATTGGACAATTTCATATTGTCCAGGGGTGGAAAAATAGTTAAATGCACTACTTAATCGCAAAGGTTATTTGAAATATTTAAGTACTGAATAATATTAATCGAATTAGAAACTGCAAACTATAACGTGATTTATCTTTACGCGGAACATAATTAAATAACTATACCCTTAAAACGTAATTAGTTTAAAAAAAAGTGTGTACTTCGGTCGTCGGGGTGTTCTTCGCACGTCGGGTGGGATTCTCTTGGTGAGTGTATTGAATTTTAAAGAAACAATAAATCATTTCTTCAATAAGACGATTCTGAACGAAAGAAGATAATAATATAAGGAACAAATAAGAAAAAAAAATGTTTGAAAAATGTCCAAAATTTTTTTTTTTACATTTCTAAAATTTTCTTGCGCCAAAATCTTTTTTATATCTAAGTTTAAATTTTCATATAATTGGGATAAAAAATGATGGTTTTCGAGTCGTTTTTGTCAAATTTTTGGATAGTTTTTTCAAAAAAAAAAAAAAATTGAAGAATTGAAGAATTGAAAAATTCAAAAAATGACCTTTTTAAAGTACAATCTAGAGGCAAATCCGATTTCAAAAAGTTACTGATCGAAACTTTTAGACAAGTATTTCTATACGAAAAGTTGTACACAGAAAAAATAAATAAATAAACAAACATCATTGTAAAAACACTTGCTTCTTCACTTCGTTCAGAAAATCTAAAAATCGATCAAATAAATTTTTTTGCATAATGTTATTAAATGAAATGTGATTCATTTGATGATTTCGGTGGTATTCTGCGAAGAATTAAACACAAAGTCGATAATATTACGCAAGTAAAACACGTTCGATATCCTCAGTGACGTCTGTCCGAAAAATAAAAATAAGGTGACTTATTCGTGCGGCCTTCGAGTACGCCTGTAAAAAAAACAACGCCCGAGGGTTTTTACTCTTACACTAAAATATAATTTTTACCAATTGGCTATTGAATAACATTACCTCGACATAATACGATATATTTTGTATTAATCATACGAATAATTATTGTGAAATAACTATTTCAAATGATATTCACTTCAGTACACACTTAAGCCGAATTTTTTCGTCCAACACTTTAACCGTATTTATAATTCGCGATACAGCTGCGTCGGGCCACCCGCTGGTAAGCCATTTATTTATTAGTCGGACAGGTAACCCAAATTATTTAAAATTGCGTATGGAAGATGTGCGTGGTGTGTGTTTTCGCTCGTAGGTATACACTTTCTTCGCACTATTCGCGAGTGTGTACAAATCGTGCGTTCAGTGATAGATCGTTATTTTCTCATCGATCATAATATTACTATAGTATAAGGTTAAACCATGCGTCCTGTTTTATACAGGATTGTCCTTTATTTCGGCTCTGTGTCCTGTTGTCCTGACAAACTTCTCTCAGGACGCTTTTTGTCCCGTAATTTCAAGTCTGTTCCATATTAATGCCGTTTTTTTACTTACTGTTGATTTAAAATTTTTGAAATAAAATGATTGAATAAAATACTGTAAGAATCTAAAAATCTTTTGGATACCATTAGATCAATTATAATCGTAAAATAAATTTGCAAGTTTTTTTTAGAAAGTAAAGTATACAATATGCATGAATAAAGGATTTGAAGAAATTTTAAAAAGCATCAATTTAGTTTCATTATGTTATTTTCAAAATAATGTTTTTATGTGTTATTTAATCTATAATAGGTAGTTTTTATACTTAAGTCAAGACTCAAAAACATATATATATATATATATATGTGTGTGTGTAATAATTACTTATTTATTTTAAAATATTATGAAAAATATTTTTGTCCTGTATTTTATTTTCTTAAATCTGGTCACCTTACTATAGTATGTTATTAAAACATACTGTTGCCGACGAATGAAGAAGTAATTAAATACGAACAGCGGACGTTACACCGATATTTCCTTAAATAATAACACACGAGAGAATGCATAATGGTGAGAAGTAAAACATTTTTTGGAATATGTGACTGCAGTTGAATAGTAAAAGTAGTACGTCTTCGCGGAATTAATGCGGCGTAGGTACATAATAAAACATACGTATAGGTAGCCGCCACATAGTTATTAATATTGTTTTGTGGAGAAAAAAAACGCTCTATTGTTATTACAACTACTTAAACGATTCAAAACACTAGAATAATATAATGTACATAAATCATTTTGAATAACCATTTTTTATAGATATTATAACAAGATTTACTGCGGTCATACTTGGATAAATCAGAGATTGAATAAACGAGTAAATAACGTATATTATTCGAGTTTAACTGAACTAAAAAAAAATATTACATACATATATAATATGTTGTGTTACTAAGGTTAGGCCCTAGATCCTAAAAATAACAATAATTTTTTTCAAAAATTTAATCAATATCGATTAAAACTTTGTTTTTTTTTTTTGTATTCATGGAAGTTTTAATAAAAAAAAATTACATCCCGACCGTTCTGATGTTTAGAAAAAATACAAATACACAGTGATATTGTCGACAAAGTAAAAGTAATACAAATTTAAATTAATTTGTATGTGTATTTAATTATATAAATGACAAGAACATCATAAGTTCACGTGACCGTAGTGATCTAAAGATAGACAATATTGGATTTTTTTAAAAATTCGGTTTCAAAATCCAAGCCACTAGACGTTGTACGTTTTATAAATAATTATAAATTGAAAATAAAAATGTCCCTTATAGATGATTTTATTTAATGAACAATTATATAACTATTTTGCAGTTACTATTGAAATCATTGATAGTGGCGATTGCATCAGCTTCGCTAGTAGTTGGATTACCTACTCCAGTACCATCGAATTCATTACAGCCAGTTCAGCGTCAAAAAAAGCAGTAAGTAAATTTAGTAAAATTACACATTTATGCATAAATATTCGAAAGCAGAGTCGTGGGATAAAAGAAGATGATTTTACGTTTATACATATTATATTATTCGTATCGATTTCAATCTATGTTACAAATATTATTAACTTAAATTTTTTCGTTTTTACGCACGGCTTGAATTACTTTACTTGAAATTACTCATATATTTTGTTTAATATATTGTATTTAGACGAATATCCTTGTACATGTTTATATCTATACTATGTTATTATGTAAATAAAAGGACTTTTTGGTATTTATACCATACTTTCATAATATATTATGTTCGTTATTCAAGTGCTACAAAATATTCTGTTAGTTTAACCATTTTGAAAATAAGATATATTTTAGATAGAAGCTAATGTTTTTACAATGATGTTTATTTTTTTTTCTGTAAACATTTTTTCATATAAAAATTCTTACCCAATAGTTTTGACCAGCAACTTTTTGAATTACAATTAGCTTCTAAATAACAAAGAGGTCATTTTTCAAAATTCTCAACAGTTTTCTCAAAATTTAGGAAAAACTACCCAAAATTTGATAGAAAAAATTCGGAAACTATATTTTTTTTATTCAAATTTTATGAAAATTCAAATATAGATAGACAATAATATGAGAAATATTTTGGCGCAAGAAAATTTAGAAAATATGAAAAAAAATTTTAAACGTTTTTGTCTAACACTTTTTTGACTTCAACATTTCTTTTTTCTTGTTCTCAATTACTAGTGGGGTATAAAACTGGCTGAATACAAATTATTTTTTTGTTATATTAATAATAAACTTTATAATATTTAAGTTAAATTGTATTATTTAAACTGAAGCACCACTCAGAATCGCTTCATTGAAGAAATAATTTATCGTTTCTTTAAAAATTTATACGTACAACCACCAAATCTCACTCGAAGAGCAAAGAATGATACTAAGTATGTCCGGCTTTATTTTGAAACCACAATATTAATTATCTGATATTTAAATATCATTTAAGTTAGACATGCTAGTAAAATGCAACTTTTAGTGTATGGTGTACAAAATAGTTATTTTAATTCTAATAAATATGGTGTATATAAATCATATTTTATTAAAGAAATGCTACAAAACTAAAATTTAAATTACTGTCACCCAAAAATTTATTTATTATGATTACTGCATTAAAATATATTATAGAATTGTATGTGTAACATATATTTATAGATTGAATAATTGGACAATTATTTAAATAGTTTATAAATTCCTTATTCACGTAAAATATTTGCGATAAACCAGAAGAATTTAAAATTAATAATAATAATAATATTATATATTTCCAGCGCTGATAGTGGATATGGTTCTGATGTAGTTGGTTACGATCCACATCATCATCATCATCATCATGAAGAACCTCATGGTTACTGGAAAAAAAAACTAGCTTGGAAAGAGGAATGGAAACAAGAATGGAAAACCGTCAAGCAAGAAGTGTGGAAAACCACGTGGGAACAAGTCAAAATCCCAGTGTGGAAAGAAATCAAGGTTCCCGTTTGGAAAGAGATAAAGGTGCCGGATTGGAAAACAGTGAATACTCCCATCTGGAAAGAAATCAAAGTGCCTGTATGGAAGGAAATCAAGGTGCCCGACTGGAAAACGATCCAAGTGCCGGCGTGGAAAGAAATAAAAGTGCCCGTGTGGAAGGAGATCAAGGTGCCCGACTGGAAAAAGACCTATGTACCGGAATGGGTTAAGGAATACGTTCCGGGGTCCAAACAGTTGGGCAAGGACGACCACGGATGGGAATATGTGGCGCACGATTTGTGGAAGAAAAAGCTCGTGTGGAAACCGGTTTGGAACAAAGTGTGGAGAACCGAGAAGAAACAAGAATGGATAACGGAGAAGAAGCAAATATGGAAAGAAGAAAAAGTGCAAGTGTGGAGAACGGAAAAGAAACAGGAATGGATCGTCGAGAAGAAACAGGAGTGGAAAGAAGAAAAGGTGCAAGTGTGGAGAAAAGAGAAGAAAGAAGAATGGATCACCGAGAAGAAGCTGGAGTACAAGACCGAGTGGAAGGAAAAGAAAGTGCCCGCTTGGAAGGAAATCCAGGTGCCCACGTGGAAAAAAGTTTACAAGCCCGTGTGGGAGAAGGTTTGGGTGGAAGAACACCCTGTACATGACGAACACCAAGAATACAGCGGCAGCGGCGGCGGCGGTGGTTACGAGGATCATCACGACAGTGGCGGTAGCGATGACAGTTACAACGGCTACAAAAAATGATTTATTACCTCTGTATTCGCTGCGAATACTCTTGAAGTTACCTTTTCAGTCATTTTTTTTTTTTTTTTTATACCAACCCATATTGTAAATAGTTTATACGAGTACATATATATAATTCTTTATAAGCTCTTGTTAGATTAAGCTTTTCTTTTATATATAACGTATAATAATAATTATTTTTGATACAACGACAAAATACATTTTGAACAAAACCAAAAGAGAGTAAATTATTTTTATGAATAATTAAAAATCGAACGCCGCGCCGTGATGTTAATAACATAGGCAATATATTTTACAAATACGGTTGTTTTGAGGCCGTGTTGATTGATGATATTATGGTATAATATTAAAATCTTAGACACTAGAGGTCGCGCTTTGTTAGAAATCACAATTTCACGTCGAAATAATAAATAAACGATTTTGTACATTTGTTATGAAATACAATTTTCGTTCGTTCAAGTAAAAGAAATGTAGACATTTCTTTGAAAAGAAAAACATTAAAATATGTGATAGTAATTATTATTCACAGGTTAAGTTACGTACCTACATGATAATGCACCTGACTCAGCATGATTTATTCAGCTTATTGTAGAATATTAGTATGGAATGACTGCTCTTGAAATATTAAAACAATATGACCTGAAAAACATTTGAATGGATGATTATTTTTACAGTACTCAAAATTGAATGAAATTAATTTGATTTTAAATCTTCTTTTTAGGTTTTTTTTTCATATTTTATTTCTTAGTATTAAACTTTCTAGCAAAATAGGTAATTGTTTTTGCGTTCGTCATCTTAATAAATATTTTCGCTTCCTTTATTATACATATTATATCTTTGTGCCAGCATATTTTGATGTACAAGATATATGCTTGCATATACCTTGCACATTTTTTAAAGTCTTTAATTCAATACTAATAGTATTGGTTGTAATATTTTCAAAAATCAATATTTTTTGAGATAAATTATTTGCTGATAAAGTTTAGAATTGGTATTTTGTAAGTTATTATGCATGAATTCGGTTATTTTAGTATATAAAGAACATAGTTTTAGTATTTAAGAATATATAATATTATGTTAATTATTGTTTTGACATATTTAAGTACAATAATGAATGCCTATTTAGCAGTTTCTTAGTGCATTCAGTTCATAGCCTTACACAATCAAATATTATCTACTTATTAGACAGTTTATAATTATCATCAATTTAAAATTCCAGGAATTTAATTTAATTAATTAATTAATTAAATCAAATGTTACTGTACCGAATACCTACCAATCACATGTAAACTTAGATACAAACAGATAAAAAAAAAAGATCTAATATGTTAAATACATGTAGATAACAAAAAAACAAAAACAAAAAATGCTCGTGATGTAACCTAAAATTATTTCCGCAAATACCTACACGAGTTAATACTTGTTCATTCTAATGGAACTCGGTGACTTTAACGACCAATTGTCATCTTTTTAACATCGACTTATTTGAATGTAAATATTATAAGCATAAAAACAATAAATGAACATTTTATGACACTGTATCAAGACAACAATTCTAAACATATTATTATTTTCTACGTTATATTATGTACGCTAAACCAATGAAGGTTTATTGTACTTTTGTAGCTATAAAAACCGTTTTTCTAACAACGGTATTTTCTGTAGTTTTATTTATCACAAATTTTAATGCATAGTTATTTTTAGATTCTGAACGAAGCTTCTGAAGAAGCTAGTGTTTTTACAATGAAGTTTATTTTTTTTATTTTTATTTTCTGTGAACAACTTTTTGTATGGAAATGCTTGTCCAAAAGTTTCGATCAATAACTTTTTGAAATCTGATTTACTTCTAGATGGTACTTTAAAGAGGTCATTTTTTGAATTTCTCAATTCTTCAATTTTTTTTTTTTAGGAAAAACTACCCAAATTGGACAAAAAAGACTCGGAAACAATCATTTTTTGATCCAAACAATATGAAAATTTAAACATAGTCAGAAAATAATATAAGAAAGATTTTGGTACAAGAAAATTTTGCAAATGTGAAAAAAAAATTTTGGATATTTTTCTAACATTTTTTTTCTCATTTATTTTTATATTATTAACTTTCTTCGTTCAGAACCGTTTTATTGAAGAAATGATTTATCATTTCTTTAAAATTCAATACACCCGTCAAGAACATCCCACCCGACGTGCGAAGAACACCCTCTGATGAGCGAAGTACATCCATCGTGCGAAGTATGTCAGGCTTTTTATAGGTACATCAATTTGTTGAACTTTGGGGTAGATGGACGGTAAATAAAATCACGTAGATTAATGTTCATATTATTTATCGGTTTGATTAATGATGTCCGTTAATCTTTTTTCATTTATTTGTTTTCGTATCCAATTATTATTATTATTATATTTTAATAAATTTGAATTTTAACACAGAATTAACTACATAAATTTCTCAATATTTTATTATTAGAGTATTTTACTTGCATAAAATAGTGTGAAGGGTATTTTAAACAGGGTTAAACTTAATAGTAAACAAATAAAATTAACAGCACTCCCTCATTATGTAATACATTTTATACAGAAAACGCTCTCTTCGAATAATTAATATTTCAAATAATAACCAGTTTTTCAAAAGATAATTCCTATAATTTTATGTTTTCATAGTTTGAAATCGAAAACAATTTCTAATTCATACAAAACAAAAAAAAAAAAAAAAAAAAATGAGAGTTATTTATTCTCTTTTTTTCCACGTATATAAAATATAAATTAATTGATAATCATAAATTGATTAACCAGTTCATTAAAATATATTGTTTAAAAAACTCATTAATTGAAATTTTGCAAGTCGTGTACACAGATCAAAACGCGCCAAATAACATTATTCGTCACTACATAACTCGTAAGTACACTATCCTTAACGATCCAACACGATATTTTCTAAGCCGTGCACTGCACATGTTATAGCGGATCCTTATGACATAACGTACCATTATAGTTTTTTTTTTTCTTTTGAAAAAAAAAATTAATAATAATAACGTATAATTTACAACGAAAACATTATCCGTGTCTTCCTATGTTTTTCACGGTATTTTCGCGTCAAGACTTCAACCGATAAAACAATAAAACAATGCCGAACCTACACTTTGGGTCCGTATTTCGTAACAACGCGGCGGCGGCGGCGGCGGCATCGAATTCGACTTAATTATTGATATGAAATCAAGAGGACTCTTCGTCGTCGTCGTAACGCGCGCACATACACACACACACACACCTATGACCTCACTCACGTTTCCGACTTTCATCGGGGTTTTGCCCAGGTGGGCATTACTATATACTACTACGCGCACATAATAACAATATATTCCGAACACGACCCATATAGCACAGGTAATGTACGCGTCGGCGGCTCAGAGTACTGCGGGGCTCGTGTTGTGTGTTGTGCGTGCGTGGGAGGCGAAAACGGTAATAACAACGACGACGATAATCGATTGCATAACAACGAATATAATAACCATAATAATAATATAATATTATTGTTGTTTCAAAACAGGTTCGCGCGTGGAGGTCCGTTGCGCACCTTCCTGCAAGAGCTTTTGTGTAGTTAGTCTTACGTCCGATAGGTAGTATCCCGGACGCGTACCCACTTAGCAAACGTACTTAGCTCCACTCAAAATGTCGTTTTTTTTTTAGATTCTGAACGAAATGAAGAAGCTAGTGTTTTTACAATGATGTTTATTTATTTTTTTCTGTTTACAATTTTTCGTATGGAAATACTTGTCCAAAAGTTTCGATCAGCAACTTTTTCAAACCGGATTTGCCTCTATATGGTACTTTAAAGAGGTCATTTTTTTGAATTTTTGGAAAAAATTACTCAAAATTTGACAAAAACCACTCGGAAACTATCATTTTTAGATCCGAACTATATGAAAATTTAAACATAGATAGAAAATAACATAAGGAAGATTTTGGCGGAAGAAAATTTTGGAAATGTGAAAAAAAAAATTTCTAATATTTTTTTTTCTAATTTATTTTTTACATTATTAACTTTTTTCGTTCAGAATCGTTTTATTGAAGAAATGATTTATCGTTTCTTTAAAATTCAATACACCCATCAAGAGAATTCCATCCAACGTGCAAAGAACACCCCGATGAGCGAAGTGCACACTTTTTTTTTTATTATTATTATTTTCGGTTATCATAATGATAATTATTAAACGAACGATGTTTATTTTAGTGTTTTAACTAATATTTATTGTCGAATTTAAATATGGGACAATGTGTTCAAGGTAATGTCATACAACTGTGTTTTTGTAAAATATTGATCGAAACAGAGGTCACGGTTATTTAGAAAAATCGATAACTCGAAATCTCGTAACTTCTTTATCGGACCATGTGTTTTTCGAAAAAAAAAATTGTATAACATTCCTTTGAAAATATTAAATTAATAATATTGATATTAAATTTTAATGGTCTTTAATTTTGATAATTTATATTTAAGGTCAATCTTAATTCCAAAAGTCGGCCAACTCTTTATTTTTACTAATTTGTTTAGGAGAGCTTCAAATACTTACTAAATTTCACATTTTTGGTTCTTATTCTTAATGGGAACTCAGAATCAAAAAAAAAAAAAAAAAAAATGTCATTTACTAAAAATTGAGATTATTTGAGTTAGATTCAAAGATATCAATTTAATCACTTCCGCTGATCACGAGATGGCTGTTGAGTCTATATATCTATGTGAATTTCGAAAAATGTCCTCCCTGAAGTACCATCTAGGGTCAAATTCTGATTCAAAAAGATGCTGTTCGAAACTTTTGAACAAAGATTTCTAAATGGAAAAGGGTTCACAGAAGGGGTAGGAGAAATAAACATCATTGTAGAATCATAAAATTCTTCGATTCACTCAGAATCTAAAAAATATATATATTTATACCGAATTATCGTTATCTCAGCAAGCGGCTCAAGTCTTATAATAACCTTGCGGCTTATTGAGTTTAGTGCAGTAGCTCGTCGTCGGCCCGATCCGGATCTGAATAAATAATATTAATTCCTCAAAACTAATTTTAGTAATTAAATTAAAAAGTTTGTGGTTTCTTCCTAATATATTTTCACATAGAAATCAGTAGTGTGCGGTTTTCAACTGTACAATGTGTGCGGTTTGAACCCATTAAAAAAAACTTTTGTACTGCTTTTTTTTTATCAAAAGTATGCGGTTTTGAGATGCAACCCTTTTCTCGTACCGTTAAAATGTTCAAAGTGTCAATAATAAAATTACGGTGGGACACCCAGTATATATATGTACCTCGAGGAATTAGGAACACACTCACACACACTTGTAAAACCGAAACGACATGCGGTCCTAATTTCAATTGTTGTATAACAATGGATGCCGCTGATTGCTCTTTATTGTTACGCAATCGCGATAATTGTGACTCAAAATCGTTTACAACTTAAATGATCAGATAATATGGAGAGGAACGCTCGAAGTCGGATGCCGGAGATATTACATTTCTTTCTCTTCAACTACTCGTCTGTGTAGGTATTTTAAGTGTAAGTTCGTAACGAGAAGTAGCCAAAAATCTTTGAATAATAATTATTGTATAACATACTGCATTGTAATACTCATTGACACATCGAAAATGGTAAACCAAAGGTTCAAGGTCGGCTACTTTCGTATGATGATCGGTCAAATGAACAAGATCATAATCATTATTAGTTTTAATTTTTCCCCGTGCTGTGAAAATAAAATATAATCACATTTTTAGCCCAAGTAATAAGTGAACTCTAAATAATAAAATTATTTTTTTATTTTTATTTTTTTTAAATAAATTTTTTTGAGAATATAATCTAATAGAAACTATTTTAAATTGTTGCTCAAATTCTCAATAAAATTTTAATTACTTATAATTTATTCATTGGTTTCATATGTGTTCATAAATTATGACCGATGTTTTCCAGCTAAATGTTGATAAATGATGGCTTATCAAATGTGCATAAAAGATACCTTCTTTACCTTAATTTAATAGCAAATACAAATAATAATGAATAAATACAATACAACAATACAATTGTATGTCAAAATATTGTCTGTTATGCATTGAAAATAATTGTCAAATAAAAAATAAAATAAAATAAAAAGCGGACATACTTCGCACGATGGGTGTACTTCGCACAATGGGTGTACTTCGCACGACGGGCGTGTTAAATTTTAAAGAAACGATAAATCATTTCTTCAGTAAAACGATTCTGAACGAAGGAAGTTAATAATATAAGAAAAAAAAAATGCAAAATTTCGGAGTGCCGGGCTGGAATCGAGCCTGGTGCTGTC
>JAIPRM010002450.1:0-30437 GCA_025469315.1 Stegophylla sp. TES_Ste_2020 | reverse complement strand
ACTTTTTGAAACCGAATTTGCCTCTAGATTGTACTTTAAAGAGGTCATTTTTTGAACTTCTCAATTCTTCAATTTTTTATTTTGGAAAAAACTACCCAAAATTTGACAAAAACGACTCGGAAAATACCATTTTTTGATCCGAATTTTATGAAAATTTAAACATAAATAGAAAATCATATAAGAAAGATTTTGGTGCAAGAAAATTTTGAAAATGTGAAAAAAAAATTTTGGACATTTTTTTAACATTTTTTTTTTTTATATTATTAACTTCCCTCGTTCACAATCGTTTTATTGAAAAAATGATTTATCGTTTCTTTAAAATTCAATACACCTGTCAAGAGAATTCCACCCGACGAGTGAAGTACACTTATCGTGCGAAGTATGTCCGGCTTTTTGAAAACGTTAGTACAATATAGAATGACTGTATTTATGAATATAAAATACGGAACAAATAATTTTGGCAGAACTTTAAAAGAATACCTCGTAAAATTATTTGGTATTTTTTTTTTTCCATTCTAACGTCGTGTCTTTATTGTAACAATAAATATTTTTTTTAGTTCACTTAATATTTTAAAAACACTCCTTATTTCTCGCCAACTTTAATTTTTGTTGTAACTGAAAAAATTGATCGATATCTCGGCTGATTTTTATTGGGTTAATGTGAATCACTCATAAATTATGAATGATAATATTTTTCATTTCAATCTATTGTATCATATTTTCAAATGATTTTAAATTTAAAATGTTTGAAAATTAAAGAAAACCATCACAGAAATATATATATATTTTAATTATAATTGCTATGATTGAACAATATGTCAATTCTTTCCTGTCAGTACTTATAATATTATTTTTTTCTATATTGTTGAATTAGTTCCTGGATTTATCCATAAATATTAGCTTTTAAATATTTCTAAGATTCATTTTAATCATTTTTTGTTCCTTTTCTACCAGCACCTTAAAATTTGGTACCAATTATAACTGTTTCACTATAATGAAATAATTTTTTGGAATAATTTATGTCGGGTAAAAACTCCCATAACATACGTAGAAAACGCGTCTGAGTTTTACCTTTTATATTTGATAATTCCAATGCGTTTATTTTCACTTCTGTTTAAGGTTCAAAAAATCAAATCTTGATTTCATTGTAAAGTTATACAATTATAACTTTTTTCTTTTTTCGTGTAAAATATTTTCTTTTACTTACGTTGCTTGATGTTGTGTAGTAACGGAATTAAAACGGGAATATCTCCTGAAAACTGACAAAAATTTGTCCCATACGAAGTTTTTCGGGACAAGGGACATGATGCCCAAAAAAGGGACAATCCCATTTTTAACATGACGTTACCCTAGTGTAATATACGACTTAGCACATTTTTATTTTTCAACCGATAACGTAAAATATGCAAAAATTTAGTTTAAAATAGCTGAGCTTTTTTGTTTTTGCGAGATATCTTTCCTCCGACGTTTACTTCAATCTGCTACTTTAGATTTGAAACGTTCGAATCTCTTAACAGATATCGGTCGAAAAGGAAAAAAATTCAAATATTTACATTTCCAAAAACAGTATAATATTCTCTTTCGCAAAAATAAAAATAATTTATTTTCTCTAAAAAAATTTACTTCTATCAGTGTACTACAAATGCATGCATAACGCATAATACAGGGCTTAATCGTGACTGGTAAATCGTCTCTTGGACACCTTGTACACAGAAGTACGTGTTTTATACTACCTACTACTTATAATATACGAATACACGCGTTTGTGTGTTAGTAGACATAAGCTCCTGCGTCTGTGTTAACACAATATCGTTTCGTCCGTCGTCGACTGCTGTATGACATGTATACGAAAAACGTACATGGATTTTTACTTACAACACTTCGCCTCACCACTAACAGCCTTGGTCCAGACCCGTCGTCGGATACGCCTTTTTCGGTTGTCTTCGTTATTTTCCTCTCACTTTCTCTATCTCTCTCTCTTCCTCTCAGTCAAGCTGTACATTTACCTGGTAAATTTTATGGGTAAAAGTACCCGTTTTATACATACGTTTCAGTGATTTTAATTTTTAAAATGTCTACTTGTATTTTGGATGTAATAATTTGTGTGTGTCTAATATTTTATTCCAAAAGAAACCAACAAAAAAAACGAGTTTTCTGTAGTTTTACCTTACGTCTGAAAAAATCTATCAATTACTCCTCTGATGTGTAAATTTGATGAAATTTCTATGGATTTCCATTGAATTTGTAGTATTTTTGCACTTCTGTGAAAAGTAATGACGACTGTCCTGACAATAAATTGATATATTCGATACCAGGGTCGGATTTAGGGCGGGGCCCCAAAAAATAAGTGCATTCACTATTAAGCAGTTAATTTCGTTACAAGTTTTTAAAATATCTTTTTTACGAAAACAATTTCACTTATTATTTACCGAACGGCCAAAAATACATTTCTGCAATATTTCGTAAGCCCTGTTCAGATTATTAAGAATTATTATATATTATACTACTTTCGAACATTTATTGATAAAAAAAAAGGTTTTTTTTTTTTTGATAAAAACAATGTCCAGTTTCTAGTAAATATATATTTTTTTTCTTTATTCCTACCTGCATTATTATTTTTGTTATTTACGTCATGAATTATTAAAACCAAATTGGTTCCTTCATGTTTATCGCTTGTGCAAAACACATATTTTTACATAAAATTGCCAAGCGGCCAGGGGCCCAAACGTCGATTATCATTGATTATTTTCAACTATAATAGTGTATAACGAAAAATTCAAATATTAAGTGTGTTAGAAAATCGAAAGTTTGTCGGATATAAGCAAATATCGAAAAATGTTCCTTATACTGTTGTTAATAGAGTGCCCTGGGGCCCCCACAACCTTAAATCCGGTCCTGCTCGAAACATTTTCGTGTTGATCGTCAACTAATAATCGACGAAGTTCAGTTTATTCTATGCGCGAGTTTTTAACAAACTACGTTTAGCCTTTGAACCGTAACGCAACGTATTATAATACGTATACTGATGGTTTTATGCCCACGATATTTATACTATTCGTTCAGGTTCGTATCAGGAGCAAAACGAATGCATTTGATACGCCTGTATTTAAATTATGTTCGAGGCACGTGCTCGTTGAAAACATAATGTGTAAAAAGTCATGTCGTTCAATAAACTCGCCTCATGAATCATATTTTAATCTATAAATTAATACACATACAATATTTTATGTACCGTTTAACTAAGTCCGTTCAAACTGTTTCGTAAGTTTGAGAAAATGCAATCGAAAATCAAAATATTAATTTCAATCTGATTCTTGCTACGTATTCGTGTTAATATTTGCTAATGAATCTAGAAATAATACTCTTCGAAGTCGAATTGCCAAATAAACACATTTCTGAGTAGACACCATACATTAATACTGGAGTTGGATTTAGGTAAGGGTAAGAGCCTACATAGTTTTTTAGTGAACTAAAGTTTCTATATTCTTTCATCAAAAGGTTAGTCATGGGGCTGACTTCTCTCACTCTCACATATTTCTTTCAATAGATTTATACGATGTTGACTTGTTCATAAGAAATACTTTATGAAAATCGAAACGATAGTTAATTTTCAATTTCACTAAAATTATAATTAAAAGATAATAATAATAATTCTACGGTTTAAAAGCTACCATCAGTCATTACGACAAATCGATAAACAAAAAGCATTCAGGTGTACCGACTTTTAATGAGACTTCTATATTATAGAAAGAGCCAATATATTTATTTAATTATTTTTATTAGAGCTATTATTATTAAGTACTGGTTACTTTAAATTATCTACTAGAGATATATTTTATACATTACACACGGACGTAGGTGATTCACTTAGTGAGTTGTGATTTTGTTATAAAGACATATTTTGTCGATATTTTGACCGCTTTTGGGAGTGTTATTTGAAATATAACTGGAACCAGTATGTGGACGGCTAAATTCTTCAGATTTTTCTACACAATATTTAATTCACTTCTTCGCGTTCAAACGCGCCGGTAATCCCACGTAGTCTTATAAATTGTAGTGTGAACGCATAGAGATAAAAAAAAAAAAAAAAAAAAAAACCAAGAATTTACCCTTTTAAAGAGCGTACAAAATATAATAATAACGACGCCGACCTACGCGTCATAATCGTGGGAGAAATATTTATTTATTTTTTTTTTATTAATCGTAATTTTCATCTTCGCAAAACCCCGGACAACTACGGTCACTGCAGTCGTTTACCGTTCGGCAGTAATTCGCATCCACAGTGTTCCGCGGTCCGTCACGCACTCGGACACGACGTTTTAACGACCGAATCATAATAATAATATACACGTCGTATTTACGCTTTCTCGTTCAAAACACTTGTCTCAGCTATATTATAATAATAATAATAATAATAATAATAATATTATCTCCGAGAAATTCTCTAAAACCTCCGCCGCCGATGCAAGTTAACCTATTCTTCCCCCCCCACTCCATAATAATAATCGCATATACAGTAAACGCGTGTACACATTATTATTATTATTGCAATATAAATGCACTATGAACGCTATTCTTTTCCGTAACTTATTAAGACGAATGTGACGGGTTATTATGGAAAATTATGCGGTTTCCGGAGTCGCGACGACGACGGTGTCGTTAAAAAGCCGCGTGCCGGATACGCGTTTATGGATGGATACCGAGAACGGCGGCGGTATGCGCGCATCTGCTGCAGCATCGGACACCGCACGAATGAAGTACGGCCCCGCGTGCGCGATTATGATAATAATAATAATAATAATATGACATTTTGCTGAAGACGCAGATTCAAATTCCACCGAGGTCGTTCGGTGTAAAAAATCGTTTTAGAGTAGGTCAGTGTTCGCGACCAAGAGGAGGTGTGCCCCCGCCGTATATAACGGATCCTTTATATGCAAAAAAATAATAATAATAAATAAATAAAACAACATACACACACACGTGTATCTATACAACAATAATAATAATAATAATAATAATGATAATATTTTATATATTGTCATTCGTGTCGTCGTGGTCGTTCTGTCATTGTTCATCTCGGCACACTCGTCGCGCGTCGGGGCGGCGACAGTGACGAGGCTGTTATACAATGGAATTATTATAATAGTATTAAGTATAATATATTATTGTATTATTTTAACGTCTCTGATAAAGTCGACGATCTCGTCTGCCCTCCGCGGAGGCTGCGCACGAATGACGACGAGTCTCTGTACAAAAAAAAAAAAAAAAAAAATATGTTTAAAAAAGACAGACATACTTTGCACAAAAAGAGTATTCTTCGATCCTCGGATGAGATACTATATAGTTCACGTGATGGGTGTGATAAATTTAATAGAAACGACGTATCATTTCTGCAGTAAAACGATTTTGAGTTGCAAGGCTTCAGTCAATTAATATTGAAATAGGCGACACTATTGGACAAGCTAGCCAGCCAATCGAATGAAACTTTTAAACTGGTATGTCCACCCAAAAACGTATGAAACATAAAAAAAACTATTGAGAATTTTGAAAAATAAATTATCTCTTAAAAGTACCATCTACAGGCAAATTCTGATTTAAAACGTTGATGGTCGAAACTTTTGGACGAGTATTTTTATATAAAAAAATTGTATACATAAAATAAATTGAAATAAACATCATTTTAAAAGCACTATCCTCTTCACTTCACACAGAGTCTAAAACAGACATTACAAAATCACTAGGTATAGCTTTTTCGCTTCTCTTAGAATCTAAAATCACAAAAAATTTAGCAAAAAGGTAAATCATCACATATTTATACAATTGCGATACAAATTTTAATCATATTAACATAATTTATTGGATTAATTTAGTTTTGAAACGACCTATTATCTTTTTTTGCCTGCATATATTTATCATATATCTTTAGCAAGATAAGTTTTAAGCTTTTATCATTCATTTGTGTTTAGATAATTTTTTATTTATACTTTCCAAACACTTGGAACAACTAATAAAAATGATGATATTGATATTAACAAAGTTATAAACATATCCACAAAATTCTTAGTAATTTCAATTTTGTGTTATTAATAATTCATGTGTTCCTTATTGTTAATTATTACTTGTTAAAATGTTTTTACAAATTATTATCATTTTTATTTCTTTAACTTGTATTGGCCAAACGAATTTAAGATAGAAATATTCAATTTATTAATGAACGCGCATGTTTAAAAATATTTTATTTTCAAACAAGAACCAAACAAATTGTGCTACATTGAAATTACGTTAGGATTTATTATAAGACGGATAGTAGTACAGTTTTAATCAACCGAAAATATATTTTATGTGCGTGCCTGATCGCAGAGTACACTCACGCGGGCGTATATTGGGTTATACAAAGTATTAAATTCATATTATACATAATACCTACCAACAGGTACACGAAGTGCACCACAGACGGAAGATTACCCATTCGATAGGATTATGGTGTCATCGTAATCGTCATCCTGAGTCGTATTCTGTCATTTATTTTTATTTTTTTTTTCTTCTTCCGTCTACTAGTCCGATGATGATTACGGCTGTGTTTTAGTTTCACACCGAAGAAAACGACGAAAGAAAACTCGTTCGCATTTAGCAACACGTGACCACAAAGGTGTAAAACACTTTTGTTTGATTCGGTGGCGAAACCTGTGAACGGGAAGACAGTTAAAAAAAAAAAAAAAAAAACATTATTATAAAACTTTAATACTTAAATACTAAATTCAAAAACACCTACTCATAATGAATACTCAATGTTTTAGTACATGACTCAATTCAAAAAGCCAGTATACATCGCATTGTGGGTATTCTTAATTCACCAGATGTGATAATCTTGGTGGGTGTATTGAATTTTAAAGAATTTCAAAAATCTATTTTTTTTTTTTTTTTCATTAACAATAACTGTATTAAAATACTTTTAAATGTATCTACCAATTGTTCTATAAAATGTATTAAAATTGATATAATCTATTGTCTTATTATATTATTCAACTCTGGCTTCCCGATATCACCTTTTGCCATAACAGGATACTGATTTTGGAATATTATGATATTGGTATTTTTCCTCGGGTAATCCGGATTTTTTTTTCTGTATTGTAATAATTAGGGCTATGAATTTGTAGGAAAGTGCATTTTTTTTTTGTGATTGTGAAACATAGCTTTGTAAGTACATAATTTGAATTATGTAATAATGAATCCATGTATGAAACTTCTATTTTACATTTTTTGACGTTTTTAATTTTTGAGGTCATTTTTTTGTACTTTTAAGTCATATTTTCCTTTTTAGTTCATTTTTCGGTATTTTTCATTAAATATTTTCAAACAACATCTTTCGAAAACCTTTTTTTATTTTATACAAACTGCATATACGTCAAATTAAAAAAAAAAAAAATTTAAATGTTTCTTATGAATATCATTATATAAAATTCAAATTCAACCAACAATTTTATTTATTTTTTTTTTATTAAATAAACATATTTTAATGCATGTAAAATTTAATCTACTAATGTACGAGTGTATATAATATCCTATAATATCAATACAAATATAAAAGTTAAATTAAAACTATTTTAAGTTCATCTTATAATGTAATTTTAGGCATTTTATATTGCATTATTTGCATTTTAAGTGCATATTTCATTGCATTTTTTTGATATTTTTAATGCATTTTGTAAGGGTTTGTAGTGCATTAAATTCACAGCCATGGTAATAATGGATAAAGTAATTAATTCATTGCATCTATGTAAGAATAACGTGTAACATGACTTAATTACTTTTTTTTGAAAGTAATGAACCCAAAACTAGTCCAAAAACCTAAAACCGTTATACAATTCCCACGATTTGGGCCACTATTTGCAACAGGTCGTCAATAAATGTTTTTAAAAAATAATAATTTTTTTTCTTTTCTTTTTGTCATTTACTCGGATGGAGTATTTTTTGGTATTATTTACCGTATTTATCTCACGCTCTCGAGGGAAAATTTTATATATTTATATACGAATACATTGGACGGACGCCGCGTTATTATTGCTTTTTTATCGTCATAATCCTTTTGGATTTAAACGCGTATAAGCCGCGTAGTATATACACGACATATTTCGTTTCGTATATATATATATATATATATTATAATAATTAAGATGACGGATATTTTCTTTTCGGCGTGCCTACTGGTAACTATTCGGTTTCTCCGAAATTTTACATAATAATATTTTGATATTTACTACCACAATGTAGTATGATATATTATACAATATATCTGCCGTCGTCGTTGTCACCGGAGACCGTTTATGCGCGCACGTCGTCAAACAAATAAGCTTTAAATAATATTATGGTGAATTTTCAAACGCGAGATAATCAAAACATATAAATTTCAAGCTTAACGCTCGACTATAGTACCGGTCGAAGAAAAACATAATATAGTAATTTACTCGCGCGCGCAAATCGTCCAGTGTCTGAAAAACTCTCGTCGAACAAATCGCGGATTTCACATTATTATCGCGTCGTATAATCAGTGCCGTAGCTCGAAATAGACGGGCCCTAGTGCAAATTAAATCTGTGGGCGGGCCCCTTATTTTACAGTATTATTTACGTCAAACATACAAAAAAGCAAAACATATCAGTTGGACTCAAAAAATTTCTGCATTTTCATGTTTTCACAGAATCAAATAAAAAGTTTCTAGTTTCAGATACAAATCTGAATTATACCAATTTAAATGCAATTCCAATTTTTATTTTGCATATTTCCAGGTTGTATTATTTATCAGCTTTTTTTTTTTTTTTTTTTTTTCAAAATTTTCGTTTATACTGAAATACATTAGGTCATTAGAACAATTAGGATAAACATTTTGGGGAAGGAGACAAGTACCTAAAAACGTTTAGGTATTTGTCTGATTTATACCTCTATCCTCAAATGCATTATCCTTATGCAAGTTTCAAAAAATCTGGGGGGATTTTAAGTTATAAGTATGGGCCCCATACAAGAACTTGATGAGTGGGGCCCTGGTGCAATGAACCTCTCGCACCGCGGTTTCTACGGTACTGCTCGTATGATACTACTAAAACGTCATTGCGATTTTCAACAATAAATTGTAATAATTATTACCTACTAAATCACTTTCAATTAACGTTTTGTTATTACAGGTGTCGTTTAACGAGCACCAGGGTGATAAAATTCGATCGCTAATGAATATTATTATAATAAATAAATTCATAGAGTTGTACCATATATGATAGTCAGGTACGTTATAAATAATATTAATGTTCGAGCTTATTACGATACGGGCAACTTATATATGAGGGCGTTAGTGCATTACTAAATATATAATATAATGTCGTATGTATATAAAATACTACATTGTATACGTACGGTCGTAGGTTATAGTTATTATTTTTTTAATATCGTACGCATTTCATCTCGAGAGTCTTAGAGATAATTATCGGAAGACCACCTTCTACGACAGAGCAACAGTTTAAACGACACACCGTATATCGTGAAATTTATTAACTCGTTTATGTAAATTTTTCGTGGAAATACGACGAATATCACGTAACAAATGCGACATTTCGTTATAATTTCGAGTGCAGTTTCAATGATAGTGAAAATAAAACAGATATATTCACTTCATACGTGCACTTGAATAATAATATAAATATCCCGTGCTTTTGAATTATCTCATATTTGTAATATAGCAGTTCAAATATTATTCCCAATTTTATAATATTTTTAATTTTGTGTTTTTCAGTAACCTGAAATCAATCATAATAATTTTACTTTCAACAAATGTTTCCTCAGTAATTCGCCATATCCCAAATAAATAATTAATATTCTTAAATACAAAGTAACTCCCGTATTCTTTATTATTTGGCCAATGTATCTCGTTCTGGGTCTTACTCTTGATCGGATATTTTTAAATTGCATTTTATCGTTATACAAGTGTAAAATATTAAAAAAAAAAAAAAAAAAAAACATTTTTTTTTTTAGCAAAACTAATGTTCGATTAAAAATAATTGATGATTACAAATCATATTATAAAGATAATTCATAATATTATAACTAATATTAAAGTTTCTAAAGTTTGACTAGTTTTAAACTTATTTTTATGAGTATTAACTCTGAAAACGCTCCTTCAGTAGAACAATTTGCGACAGGAATTGTTGAATATAACCGAACTTACTGTTGATATCTTAGGAAAATTATTATTCACTTTTGTTTCTTCAAACTATTCCAATATTTTATGCATATTCAAAGCATCAAATGATGTCTTTCTGAGATCCCAATATTCCTTAAATTTGACTAATTCACAAAGCGCATCAATCAACTTGACAAAATCACACTTAAATATTAATATAAAATATAAATAGTTTACGACATAATTTTATTTTTAATTCACACTATTTTTATGTCAATCTAATTTAGAATTCTTAATTTTTGTCTGGTGAGCCCCATAACAGTGTGGGCCAAGGGGACGCGTTCCCTCTGACCCTCCCATTAGTCCGAGTCTGCTTCCGTTAAAATTGTATTATATATGTAATTCATCACCATGTCACCATATATAATATGCCATCTCCTCTCTTTGGGGTATCTATTAATGTACTTTTCTTCTTCTATTACTATTAAAACATCTTCACTTAGTCTTCTTTCCAGCTGACTATTCTTTTCATTTTTCTCTAACAACATATTTCTAGAACTTCTATTTATTTATATATATTTACTGTCCATTTTATTCACCCCTAGAAGTAAGTCATACTCTTTACGTACATTTTTATTAATTTTAATTTGGTATTTGTGTTTATATTTTTTGGTGTCAGTAATTTCCTATATTCAAGTAAAGCATATTCTTTATTTTATAAAGATATATTAGTGTAAGTTATATTTTTTTTTTGTAGCTTTCTAGAGTTTTTTTTTTATTAATTCTCAGCGAAGATATAGTTTATAAGGTTACATTATTTTATCTAGAGTTGCGTGTAAATCTGATTCTGATGTGAGAATTACAATATCATCAGTAAAATGAAGTAATAGCATGAATTCTGCTCCTATTTTTTTATCTAATTTCTTTTTGCTCTAATTTATACTGTAAATATCTAACATTAAAATCAAAATATTTTGAATTAAAATTCATTGACACGCAACACACCGGTATAATTTTCATTTCAGTAATTAATGTTTTTTTTTATGAGATTCATCTATTATCAATTTTTAAATGAGATCCTGTAGTTGAAAATTGTTTATTTATATAAATAACTCGTGTATAACAAATTAAAATGTATTTATTATGATATTTATTGTTAGACTTCTAAATATAATGTTAAAATGTATACCTAATATATTAATATTAACTGAACACACACACATATATATATATATAATATATATAGGTAACTATAGATAATTATGTTATTAATTTATACATTGTAAAATGTAGCGTTGATTTAATAATAAAACAATTAGTGAAGTAAAATTTCTTAATCTAAGTTTTACAATTAAATGTACAATCTTTTCAAATGAGGAATAATTTTAACGATGATATATTGTTCATAGGATATTTATAACAAGAATTTTTTGAACTGAGACATTTTATTAACCGCATATTACAAACCTTTGGTCGTGTATTAAATATATATTATATACATTTATTTTTTATATATAAAATCTATTTTTCATGTTTTTTCGAGTCGAATACATGATCATATAAACGATTTAAAACAATTTACACAGCATCGTGTGAGCGGCGAACGACGAATAGTTTGAGCGAACTGAGAAAAAAAACACGGGCGGCCAAAATATTCATCAATTTTTCTGGACACAACGAATTATTGCTTCGCTTGAAAAAAAAAAAATACGTATAATATAATATATAGGTACGAGACACCATTTTTATAATCCGTTGGACGTTATTATTTTTTCTTTTATTATTAATATTATTTTTCGTCCGCGCGCCATGCGACGTTGTTGCTAATGCACTCTTCGTGCGTTGACGAGACGAAGAAAAATATAATAATATGTGTAGTAATAATTTTCAGTTTTATACGCATTGTTACGGGGTGACCACCGGATCGGAATCTCCGTCACCCGAGCACGTAATGTCGTTCGAATTGACCTCTGACAAAAAGAAAAAAAAAATGATAATAATAATAATAAAAATATATAAATATAACGACAATAATAATAATAATAAAAACGATAATAACATTGTCTTGTCACCTCAATGGTGGTCACGTCGTCGACGACACGTCGCCAGACGGACGCACACAACACAGGTTACTCCAATACACAATGTGGTCCTGTATAGTGTCAACGTGTCGGCGTGGAAGTGTTTTTAGAAAATTGGTAGAGAAATCGTTTTCCATTTTTTTTTTTTTTTTTTTTTGCTGCTACGCACAGTTCGTCAAAATATGCTCCGATAACACACCGTCAAATACAATATTTATCAGAAAGATAAAATTATGTGAAAAACTATGTAACCTACCGCTCACTGCTAAGTCGGGAACTCACTGCCACCACAAAACACACTACTCGTCAAAGTCGTAGCCAGGGAAGGGGTTTCAGGGTTCAAACCCCCCTGAAATTTATTTTCAAATTAAAATAAATATAATTATATAGCAAAATTATAATAATTAATAATATTATTTTATGTAAAATTGCATTAACTTCATTGTCCCAATTTATTTAGTCAAAATGCGTCTTTATAATCTAAACCCCTCCCGAAATGCCATGCTGGCTACAGCCTTGCTACTCGTCGATCGATCCATTCCCTTGTTACACCTCGTCCAGTACTTCCGATTATGTTTTGCTAAAAAACAAAATATCCACTATCCAAGATTTTCACGCTGATCAGAGAAATAGAAGAGCGTTTCGACGTTGGGAACTGAATTTTAGGATTCGAAATTGGTCCAAAATTTGAGTGGACATTTTTCTGTTACGAGTTCTGAATCTACGATTGAGGGGTGACATTACAAAACGTAATGTTTCAAAAATTAACAAAATTTAGTTAGGTGCATTGTATATAGTTATACATATTTTATTGTTCTTATAGGCAAAAACTGCTTGAATACCGTTATTAGATTTTATCTAAACGTACGATTTCGTTACCTTGTTAAAATCGATTTAAATTGCCAAAGGCAAAAGTAAGGTTAGACGGAATATTTTCAAATTGAGAGTCAAAATGTAATATTTTTGATATTAAATAATTAATTTTTATAAAATGAAGATCTAGAGCAAAATGTAATAATATTTCCAAACAAAAAAATATTGGGAATGGAATAAATTCAATGCAAAATGTACTATTTCCATTCATATAGATTTGAAATTATGTATAAGATTTTGAGTGGATCAAAGAAAACAGTGGCTTTACAATGGTTTTTCTTTTTTCTTTTTGTAAACATTTGTTTTTGTAGAAACTAGAAAATTATTCTAAAGTTTCGTACAATTTTGAAATCTTGTCCTTCATTTTTGTAAATAGTACTTGCAGTAAGTTGTATCCATGGTTTAGGCATGATATGATACAATAGCGAATTTAATCGTTTTAAAGACGCATATTTTCTGTTGATTCAATAGAATTAAATTAATGATGTTTCCCGGAATGAGTGAATTCAGGAATTCATCGAGTACCCAGAGCACATACTTATTTACTGAAAATCGACGAAAATTTAATGCAAATTGGATAATCTATGTATAATTTTTACACTTTAATGTTTCCGTTTGATGTATTAATAACATTTCGAGTTTATCGACTATGAATAATGTATAATCGCCTACTACATAAAGTACAAATACTTCTTTCTAATTATTTGTCAGCTATAATAGTGCACATAAAATATAATAAAGCAACGGTTTCATTCCTCTTTTATATTATTCACTATTTAAATGTGTAAAAAACACGAAAAAAAAGAGAGAGAGAAATGTTATTAAAAAATTATACTGTCAAACATTTCACGCGCAAGATCTATAGAATAGTAATAATTATGCTCGACTGAGGTAGGTACGTCCTTATAGATATATGTATAAATTAGATTTATGAACACGATTCGGTTACACCTAATGACCACTTACACATAGGTCTTGAACTCTGTTAATTACATATAATTTATTTTTAAACGATTATTAATACGTTCATCCTTCTGGTAAATAATGATCTATGATAGTTTTAAGTTCGTGATTTGAAAAAAAAAAATAATAATCAATAGAATTATTCATTTATAATCATAAATTGGTTTTATACCATGCGAAAGATTCGCACTACTCAAATACTTTAGTTTGCTCGTCGAATGGCATCAGATATAATACGAGATCCTCACGTATAGCGTTGAATTTTATATTGTTACTCAAAAAACTGTAATATCTGCAGTTGAGAATTTTCGAAAGGTTACTTATTACGAATAGAATTTAAAAAAGTATAGACAAGAAAGACGAATATACTTCGTACCACGGATATTTTTCACTCCTCGGGTCAGATACTCTAAGTGGGTGTGTAGAATTTTAAAGAAACGATATATCATTATTTCAATAAGACGATTCTGAACGAAGAAAGTTAATAATATAAAGAACAATATAATAGTCGTTATTTTCGACACACCCACTATGAGTCTGACTCGAAGAGCGAAGAATATCCGTGGTGCGAAGTATGTCGGCTTTCTATTGTCTATACTTTACTTTTTTTTATCAAATAAATAAAAAAAAGGAAAAACAATTTAATGAGTAAAAAAAAAATTAGAAAAATGTCCAAATTTTTTTTCATTTTTTCAACATTTTATTGCGCCAAAATATTGCTCATATTATAGTCTATCTATGCTTAAATTTTCATAAAGTTTGGATCAAAAAATGATGGTTACCGAGTCTTTTTTGTTAAATTTTGGGTAGTCCCCCCCCAATTGAAGAATTGAGAAATTCAAAAAATTTCCTCCTAAAAGTACCAATTAGGGGCAAATCCGGTTTCAAAAAGTTGCTGATCGAAAATTTTAGACAAGTAAATCTATACGAAAAAGTGTTCACAAAAAATTAAATAAAAATAAAAAAATAAACATCATTGTAAACACTAGCTTCTCGCTTAGTTCAGAATCTAAAATATTGATACATTTTAGTATTTTGTTATGCCAAAACCGTGTCATAATACCAAATTATATTAAGATTTAAGATACGTTATAAAAGATAGTCATTAAATTTTGTTCGAAAAAATTTAACCGGATAATGAACTTTGACAGTTCTACATTTAACATACACAAAAGTATGTTTTTTACGATAAACTAAACGTAACTATTTAATATTTTCTCCACTTGAAACATACATTGTTGTCCGTCTATAAGTCACAGGCTTATAATATAACTACTATATTACCATAGATTCAGTCTCATATGTACTGTTATACAACCTTGTAGTTAAAATACGAAAAAAAAAGTTAAGCATAGCTCTCTGTAAGTAAAATTAGATGATGAAAATTTTGTTTTTCCTTCGTGTGAGGTATCATTGTACAGGTTTTGGAATTTGGAAATACAGTTCTTCGGTTTTTTTTTTATTAAGATAAATATTTTGTGATATAATATGAGCTCCTGAATTCGTTAATTATAGATCCATTTTCTAACCTTCTAATTGGGTGACTAAAACCTCGGCAAAAAATCCACATATATGGATCGAAAAATGTATCAACAGTTTTTAGATATTCACAATTTTGTGTTGTTTTCAGTATTTTATTAATAATATAAATAATATCAGGTAAATATTGCAGTCTTCCTCTGAGTCGGGTCACGCTGTTCTAAAAATGTAATCAATAATAAAAATAATTTATTTCAGAGAGAAAATATTATATTTTCCTAATAGGTGTTGTATTTCACGAAAGAGAACACTTTTAGATATTTAGTTATGGAGCCCCGAGATCATACGTGCCCGGCACGTGCTTAGCTGGTATTTCTAAACATATTTTTATGGAACGTTAGAATCCTGTTTGAAGATATCTTACCTGTGCTCTAAGACTACCGTCTTTAAACATGGCTTTTGTACGTAATAAAGTATATACGGAAAAACAATGTTCTTCGCGTATCGTCTAAACATCTGACAATAGCATTTATTGTCACGGACGATGTTCCGTGTTGCAGGGAACACAACGTAATAAAAGATCTGTTATCGGAGCTGTTGGAAAACGAAGACGTTCCAAGTGCAGTTTTTATTTCACGCCCAACAACGTTGATATTATAATAATATTATTTACGTACAGGTACCGTGTATATCACAAGACAAAATCGCATTTCTCGTCTTCAGCATTTACCTCCTATGACCGCACGTAATAATCGTAACCATCCGATACGTTTTTAGTCACGTTTCCTCAACCTCCCATCCACCAACAACAACAACACACACACACACACATACCTACGCATAGTATCACAAGAAATCCATAGGGTAAACGCTTCCCTACGAGATCCGTCCTTTTAAACCATTATTATTAACTTTGGAATTGGTGTACATATATCTTAAAACCATTTTGATTGCAATCATGGATTTTAATTACAAGAACACTCGAATTTATTTTTAATTGTATCCTACCTCTCCGAGATCCAGAGTGTTTATCGGTCATTATAGTACTTTACGGGATCTATAGATTAGAATTCGTATTTTATGAGGTCCATTTGTGTTTAATGTTTTTAAACTACACCACTTATTAGATCCGTGCGCTGTTGTCGTATTTCGATACTGAAATACCATGTGAGTGTGACTGGATCTCATAATGAATAACAAACATAGTATTATTATAAAAATTATTATTATATAAACAAATTGATGGTTTCAATAACGTTTTTACAATTAATTGTTATTAATAATTAATTAGATGTACAAAACAAGATGATACAATATTTAAACTTAAAAAAACCGACATACTTTGCCACATGAGTATTCTTCTCTCCTCGGGTGAGATACCTTTGGTGGGTGTGCTGTTTTTTAAAGACACGATAATTTTTCCAATAAAACGATTCTAAACGAAGGAAGTTAATAATATAAGAAAAAAAAATGTCCAAAATTTTTTGAAATATACAAATATACAAATTTTGTGATCATACCTATCAACTATGTCATGATATGAAGTCTATTAAATCATATACATTAAGTATAAAAATATAAATTTTAAAAGCATAAATGTAGCATTAAGTTTGTGGTATATAATTTTGATATAAATTATAAATGAATTATTATAGGTAATGTCATTATTACAAAAATGATAGAAATATCGCAGAATAAAGTATACCATATGGATACAATTTTTTTTTTTTTTTTTTTTAACATAATATGTTACTTATGGTCTACTTTTTACTATGGTTAGGTTTATAACCTATTGGAATAATATAAGAAATCTATTAAAAAGTTTAAAAACCATACAATTTACTTATTTTTTTTTAAATATAAAAGGCTACAATTCATTTAAAATTCAACCGATTCCAAAATTATATCCTTTGTGTTATTCATAAATAATTTTACAAAATATGTACCTAATTTGTAATTTTTCAAGAATCAAAAAAAATTGAAGCGATTTTGAATTTTAATTTTTTTTTTTTTTTTACCGTGGTAAAATATAAGCTATTAATTACATATTATATTTAAACAAATTACATTTCAATACTTGCATTATATTTCGAATTATAATTACTGACTTTTCAATTAATTTACATACTATACATCAAAAAATAAATATATACTGCTCATCTATTGTATCAATGTGGTTATACATATCTACTAAAATAAAAGCATTTTTTTCATTATGATAGTTTTATTTCATTTTAAAAAATTGTTAGAATAACCAATAAAATTAATAATTTTGATTTATATGGTGATATGGCCCAAAATATGGATTTATAAAATAAAAATAACTGACTTCTAAGTTTAAGACATAGAATATAATGATATATACATAATTAAAATAGACTCCCCCTTGAAATATGGAGAAATTTACATAATAATTAAATTATGTTAAAGTAAGTTGCCTATAAGTACTTATTCACCATTGTGTCTTCAGATCCATTAAAGATTATCAAAACACATAGGTTATATGTTATATACCGATATAGTGAATGTTTAATTTTTTTTTTTTTTTTATTCCTTTAAAATAAAAATTATTAAAATCATCAAAAATGCCCAATAAATGCTTTGTGCCTCTTTGCAAATCAGGGTATGATAGTTTATGTAAAATGAACAAAGACATTTCAATTATTTGTGCTCCAAAGGAAGATTTATTGTTTTTAAAAGATACATTATTCTGTAGGTACAAAATTTAATTATAAATTTAAAAACTAGCTGCTATATTAGCTAACAATATATTTTTCTATTTTATAATAATTAATATTACTGTTTTGTAAAAGCTACAGGACATGTAATATTATACAAATTAATTTTAAACTCATAAACTATGTTAGCAGAAATTCAATATTTTTGATAAATATACATTGAGTTTTTAAATATTAGTTAAATATTACAAAAATGTATCGTGAGATCAGCTACATGTTGTATTAATCAAAATAATGGGTGTTAGATAAAACAAAGACTGAATTTAAATGAAATGAGAATGTTGTGTGAGTGTAGAGAAAGAGGACAATATGAATAACAAATACTTTAGGTAGAGGTGTGAGTAAGACACTGTAACACTAAAAAAAATATATAAAAAAGAATGTACTTTTCACCATTGATATTCTTCACTCTTTGGGTGCGAGTGTTAAATTTTAAAGAAGTGATTAATCATTTCTTAAATAAAACAATTTTGAGCAAAGCTTCAGGTTATTACTCAAAACATTTATTTTACTAAAAAATTATGAAGCTCATTATTAAGTAATCTAAAAAATAATAATAAATTATTTACAGGAAAAAATGGAGAGGAAGTGTTTTGAAAAAAATCCTTTTGCTAAAATATTCACCATATTATATGCATTTTAAGTTTCTTTGAGGTTTGCTTTAATACTTTTTTTATAGGCACTTTAGCCAAATTTTGGGTATTTTTTCCAACATTTTGAAAAAACTTTAAAGAATTTTGAAAAATTACTTTTTTTAAGTGAATATAGGTAAAGTGATTGAAAATTAAGTGTCATAAAACCAGGTGTTATAAAAATTATAAGTTGAAAAAAGTATAGACAAGAAAGCCCAACATACTTCGCACCACAGATATTCTTCGCCCCGCGGGTCAGATACTCTTGGTGAATGTGTAGAATTTTAAAGAACCGATAAATAATTTCTTCAATAAAACAATTCTGAACGAAAGAAGTCAATAATATAAAGAACAATAATAGTCGTCATTTTCAACACACCCACTAAGAGTATATGACCAGAAAAGTGAAGAATATCTACAGTGCAAAGTAAGTCTGGCTTTCTTGTCTATTACTTTACATTAATTTACTGTTTTTTTAATCTAATAAACAAAGAAAAGGAAAAAAATGAACGAGAAAAAGTGTTGAAAAAATATTCACATATTTTTTAAAATTTTCTTGTGCCAAAATGTTTTTCATATTATTATCTATCTATGTATATATTTTCATAAATTTGGATAAAAAAATTATGGTTTCCGAGTCTTTTCAAATCACAAACATATAGATATATCATAAATAATTAAACTCTATACCTATACAATAATTAAACAATTTTTGAATTATAAATAAAATAAATATTATATTTTATTACAAAATATTGAACTGTTATATACCAGAGACAAAAAAATCCCAAAAAGAGATAAAAAATAAATTCTAAGGATTTTGTTTGTTCTCTTCTCTTATTGCTTGAAAATGTAATCACTCATTATAAGATTAAAATTTCTTGGATAATTCAAAAGGATGGAAAAAGAAAATTCCCAATTTTAAGACCCGGATCTATACCAACAATATTTCCAATTCTTCTAAAGTACTTAAGTTGTCCAGTACAAAAATGATCTGTTTCAAAACCTAAATTTCAAATTCTAATAAAAATGAAAATGTTATTTCAGCTAGATTCTGAAAGTATAATATCTTTGAGGAAAATGGAACACATTAAAATGAATTATTGATTACTAGAGAGCTAGGATTTTGTACCAGAATAAATCTGCAAAAAAGCATTTTAAGTACCCCCCCACCAAAAAAAAAAAAAAAACATTTATTAAATTTTACTCTAAAAATAAATTCAATATTACAGTAAAAAATCAGGACATATATTGCATTATAGGTATTCTTGTCTCCTCAAGTAGAAATCGCTCTTCAAGTGCATTAAATTTTGAACAAACGATAAATTGTTTTTCAATATATCAAACAATTCTAAGCTGAGATTCAGTTTATTAAAGTTACTTTATTAAAACAAAAAAAGCCATTTTACTCAATCAGTTTTATATTCCATAATTGAGAACAGGAATATAATTTTTACATAAATATTAAGAAAAAAAATAATATAATATACCAAAATATTTTTGATATTATTGTCTATCTATATTTAAATTTTCATAAAATTTGAAAACTAAGTTTTAAATATATTTTCGTCAAATTTTGGGTAGTTTTCTCCAAAATTTGGAAAAACTATTGAGAAATTAGAAAAATTATCGCTTAAGAGTACAATCATTTCAAAACGACTGGGCAATTATTTGTATACGACAAAAGGTTCACAGAAAAATAAATAAATAAAAAATAAAAATCAGTGTAAAAACACTAGTTTCTTCACTCCACCCAGAATCTAAAATGTTATTTTCACTTTGTGGTAAATCATGAATGATTCAGAAACCAAAAATGTATGTATACAATTTTATTTGGGTATTTCTGGCGATAATAATTTAGTAGAAAAATAATATATTAAGGGATACTACGTAAATTTTTCATTAAAATTATGTAAAAAATAAGAAAAATGTACAAAACCTAGAAAAAAGCACATTTAGTGAAAAAAAGCAAAAAAAGTTAACTTTATTAAAATCAGAATGATTTGAAACCGATTTATCTACAAGAATGATCTCTCTATCACACTTCCTTAAAAAGAAACATTTGCTACAAAATCTGAGCTCTACTAATTACAGATGAAATTAAAGAAATAATTTCTAATATAGATGATAAAGCTGTGAAATTTCTTTCAACAGACGTAAAAATAGACGTAAAAAACATACGCAATTTTATATCCACTCAAAAAACATTTACAGTTGAATATTTACATAATATTGCCAATCAAGTGGTGTTACCACAATATAAGTAGGGAATTCATTAAATGTCAGGGAATGTTACAGTTTTTACTTTTTACACATTTAAATGAGGACTTAGAAAATAATAAAACTATTCACTTCTATACAATTTGTATTCTAGACGTGAAATTAATAATAAAAAAAAAATAATATTTTTTCCCTATATATAAAAGCATTAAAGACCTCAAAAGTTTATTAGAAATTGTCCAAAATCTTTTAATTTGTATTGGAAGTAGAGATGATGGAAATTGGTCTGAGGAATGTCTAGAATATGTAGATTTTAATAAAAAATTAGGATATGTATTAGATGCTATGAACTACACGACCTAAATGTCAAAACAGAAAATTCATAATGAACTGTCCAGAAAAATAATAAATGCACATAATCGTAAGTCAAGAATATTGCAAAACAGACGTTTAAAGAAAAAAGTACATTTTAAAACCATATTGAATAGATGTTAGTTATATAATCTGATTTAATAACAGTAAAATTAAAAAACTAAAAATCATTGATAGTTTTATCAATATATATTATAGGTTATTTTCATTATAACAAAAAGTGAATATAATGCACAATAAGTATAATTCCATTAAAAAATCTAAATTGGCAAATTACATTAACTAAATACCAAATAAACAGAAAGAACTTGTGAATGCTTGTTTTGATTTTGCTAAATATAAATCCACAAATAGTAGAAGATATACAAATTCTTGGATTTATGTGTATTTGCTAATGCATATAAAATCCCTAAAACTTTATTAGAAAATGTGAAAACTAATATTATGCTTTATATGCTTTATATGCTACACTTTTAAGGTACATAAAAAAAGTAAGACCAGCATATGGTTTTCTTCAGACAACTCTTCAAATTCTTGGAATGAAGTCAGTAAATATGACTAGTTATGAAATACTTGTTATGATTAATAAAATATTTTTGATATAATATTAGTAATATTATAAAAACCTTGAAGTTATATATAATTTTAAAAATTAATAATTACCATTTGTTTTATGCTCTAGGCTGTTTACTTCTTGGTGAGATGAAATTATCAGAATCATTATAATTTCAAAGATCTAGTTTAAAAATTGAGTGCTTTGTTAATTTAGGAGACCACACACCCGAAAATGACCAAAACAAACTAGGTGCCATGCCTTAGTACTAGGTAGGTAGCTATAATGTACATAATTATATAGAATATACCTAGTTGGAGATTTTTAAAATAACAATATTTTTATTATTGTCAAAATAATAGAATGTGACAGTAACATTACTAAAACAATTTATTAGAAATTTAATATAGAGTTGAAAATCCTAAATAATATACGTATTATGCACAATGTATACAAGTAAAAAAACAAAAATGATATACTCTAATATTTTCTTTTTATGAAAAATGTCTTTTATAAAAATCAAAAGTCTTAGTCTAAGATAGTCTATTTATCTTAGTCTAAGATTAGGGTACAAAATTTTTACCACTTAAAGTTCACATACTAATGGCATTTTTCCATAAAATATGAACACAGTATAATATTTTTGTGAGTCACTTCTAACTTTATTTAGATAGAACATATAAGAATAGATATTTTTAAGTTATAAATTTGAATTCAATGTCAAAAATATAATGATTTCAATGTGCTAAGAATAAAATTTTGCTGACAATAGAAAAACTAATTGTATTTCTCTGTTTTTCTAAATTTATGGGCAAAATTACAAAAATCGCGATGAGCAACCTGTAATTTTTTTTTTTTTTGGCCTCAAATTTTCAGGTTATAGTCAATTTAATGTATATAATAAATCTAAGAGTGGTCTGACCAGCAGATCTGAAGCAGCTGCTATGGAATATTATAAAGATTCAATTCCGGAATTAAATAAATGTGAAGTAACTATTTCATTTATATAAAAAAAAAAAAAAAATGAGGTTATAGATGCAATGAATTCACAGCTTCCTAAAAATGCTTCAAGATCTGATCCAGAATCAATACACAATAACGTAAAGTTAATTTCAAAATTAATTTAATACAAAAAGCTCTTGATCAAAAAAATACATACATTTTTGCTTGGGTATTTGCCACTTTTTTAATTTATTTGGAAGAATGTGAAAAAATGAAGGGAATAGTAGAATAAAAATTAATATCATCTATATAATTTTGTTTAAAATATACAATTTGGACTGCATTAAAATTGTTGTAATATCTTCTACGAAAGTAGGATACCACTATTTAATGACAAGACGTATAATCCAAAATATATAAAAAGTAAAATAAGAAATGTTAACATAATAAATTATTTATAGAACTAATATTTACTTATTATTTTGTTTGAAAAATCTAGCACTTCTTTGGTAGTATTAGAGATGCATGTGGTTCAGGAACATATCCAGGTTAAGTGATGTTCATTTAAGTATATAGGCTTTTATCTACAAATTCTTTAGTACATCCACCATGAGGTAGTCACGTTTCTGGATAAAGACTTCTAAAATCTATTGTCAGTATATACAAGACATTATAAGAAAATAATATAGTAAACGCAAAAGAGAAATGGAAGATAAAAGAGACAGTACCAACACTTGACAACAAGGATAATCAGTTTGATCATGATTATATAACACTTCCCATAAAGTCACATGCACTAACTGTACTTGCTGGTTATGTTTCTAGAAAAATGTCGAAAATTAAATTAGGTAGTCAAGAACTGTAGAGAATGTTTTGCTGCTCAGTGTTCCTCTAACAAAAATATTGAGAATGATTAAGAAAAGCTCCTTAACATAAAAAGTTATAGATACTTATAAATTCCATCAAAAGAACTACATGAGTTAACTTATCAGATGAGCACTTCAGTAACAAAAACACAATATTCAAAATAACTTTAATACTTAGGACAAAATTTAAAAAAAGTATTACCTACTACTATATTTTTTTTATGAATAGCTTGAAGATGTTATACGTAGAAAACTTCCAACTGAATAGTCTGAATATTTATATACAAATATGCTGTTTAGTACAATGAATTATCTCATAACGGTGACAAATATTCATCTTATAGGATGTGAAGAGCATGCTCGAGAAGTTACTTGATGCATTACAAGAATCTACGTTCAATGCAGAATGCATTTTGCATGAAATGAAGCAAATTCAACTAGGGAAAAGAACAAAAAAACATAAAAAAAACTTATCAAAACAATGAAAATTGTGTTGTAAAATATATTTTAAGTTAGCATGATAAAATTAGATGTATCATATGTGTTTTGACAATTATGTAGGTACTTACTTTTTTTTTTTTAATGACAACATCCTTTGAATGACCTCTGTCAATGGCTAAATAATATCTACTATTCTACTCAATTTTGAGGGTAGGTATGTATTAAAAAAATTAAAAATAATAAAAAAATAAAAATACAAGCATATTATTATTATATCTTATAATAATTGAACTCTGAAGAAATATGAAGCATTATAACTTTTAAGTCCAGTTAATTTGCGCTATCAGGTGAGATATATTTGAACTAAAAAAAGTGCCGTCGAAAAAAGCGCCTGTTTATTTCTTTAAACAGTGTCATCACTAGAGCCCGGATTTAAATACTCTAAAAAACTGTCAAAAATGTATTTTACCGTGAAAATGCCGTTAAAAATACGTTTTATTGTGAAAATATCTTAAACAAAGGTCATATTATATATTTTATATGTTAATTTACTTTAATATTTACCGCCTGCCGAGTCTACGAGATTATAAGTAAAGATAAGGTCCAGACTTTATAGCAATTATAGAGATTTGTAGATATTTTTTAAAGAAAAAACCGAAAACATGTAGGATAATATTTTGAATTAACTAAATTTCAATTATTAAGTCGTATTATGTACAGATAAATCGTAGGTTTATTGTTCAAATATGCATGAAAACGAATAAAAAGACCGAATAATGCTAAAATATGTCCCAAAAATGAAAAAAAGGTGAAAAATGCAAAAAAAAGCAAAATAAAAAGTTTCAGTTTTGAGACCTCTGTCACATGAATGAATTATGTACTTGAAAAGCATTTCCTAAGATCACTCAGAAAAAATAAGCATTTTGCAAGGAAATCCGGGCCCTACTTATCACCTTGACACCTTACCTTCTATAATCTATACACCGCAGCTTGTTTATAAGCATAAACCATTTTTATTAAATAATCAATGCATAGACCATGAGTATCATAGGTAAATAATACTTTTAGTTATTTTAGGTCCACTTTCTAAGTACAGTCTCGTCTTACACCTTGATAATAATACAGGATGTTTGCGATATTGAATTATGAACACCTGGCAACACTGAATTCTTAATCTATGTCTCGACCGACCCAACATTATCTAACGAACCTTGATAGTTGATAGTGCACTACGATTAAATAAATAATATTGTGTTGTCTGTGATTTTGACTTTTTAGTTTTCACAGACCACAACAACTATTATTATTTTTATTATTATTATTTTCTCGTAAGTGTAATATATAATTTATAAAATAAACATTCCAATAGAATGTAAATGTAAATGTTTTCTCATTCTAACAAGCGTACAACAAACTGTATCACGCGGTAGAAGGAGAACTGATGTAGGAAAAGTCATGAAATATTTTTTTTTTTCGACATTATCAGCTAAAGATGATTGTTTATACCGGCTGCGCGTGCTCACGTGAACACTATTTACTATTAGCCGTAACCCACTGCTGAGTCGCATATTATATTCGTTTTCTGCCATCGAACAACGCCGGAAATATGTCACAAAATTTAGCGTGTGAAGTGTGCGGCAGTGTGTACGCCAGTCGCAGCGGTTTGATCGCGCACTCGCGGCGGATCCATACCGGAGAACGGCCTTTCGCGTGCGGAGTTTGCCACAAGGCTTTCGTGGACGGTCACAATTTGAAGAAGCACTCGATGATGCACACCGGAGAAAAGCCATTTCGATGCGACATTTGTCACACGGCGTTCATCGACAAACACGGTCTGAAGAGGCACTCGATGACGCACACCGGAGAGAGGCCGTACCGTTGCGACGTGTGCCCGAAAACGTTCGTCCAAAACGTGCATTTGAGACTGCACTACAGCGTGCACACCGGCGAGAGGCCGTACCGTTGTGACGTCTGCCCGAAAGCGTTTAACAACAGTTCCGATCTGACCGTGCACGCCAGATTGCACACCGGGCACCGGCCTTACGAATGCCCGACGTGCGAGAAGGCGTTCAGCTCGAGTTCCAATTTCGCCCGACACACCAGACTGCACGGCAAGAAGACGCCGCCGACGCCGTTCGTTTGTCACGTTTGCCAAAAGGTCTACGCGTACAGTTCTCATTTCAAGAAACACATGATGGCACACGCCGCCGCCGCCGACGAATCACAACCGCAATCGTGCGGAACGGAAGAAAAGACTACTACTATTCTTACGGACGACGACACAATTTGAGCATTTTTCCAAAAAACCTACGCCCACTACAGACATTCGTATCGAATAGTCATCGTTTTCACACTTTTCGATGTGAGTATATAAACCCTATATAAACCGTCTAAAAAATCCAGTTCATATTATATTATTTTGATGTTATAATAAGAAATTAAAAGATTTTATAATTTATTATGTTTTTTTTTTTTTTTAATATTTTATTTTATGTTAATAAATAATTATGAATGATGTTAATTAATTTGTTTGTTTTTTATTCTTCTGTAAACATTTTTTCATATAAAAATACTTTACAAAAGTTTCGATTAGTAACTTTATAGTTTTGAAATCACATCCAAATGGTACTAGAGAGAGACAATTTTCAAAAATTCTCAAAACTCTTATCTAAGCCTAGACCACCTAAAAATTTACAAAAAAAAAAAACGTAATCTGAATTTTCATAAATAGGTTTTATTTTTTTTAACATAACTTCAAAAATAATGATGCTAGAAAGTTGAAACTCTCATTAACTACTAAAAATAGTTGCGCGCATACATAATAAAATTTTCAAAACACATTGTCGAATTTTGAGGTAAGTACAAAACTTTGAAAATATGGAAAATTCCTCGGTTTTTGTAAGTTTATATCGGTTTATATATTATAAAATTTTAATGTTTAGACTCTAGAATCTAAATATTAAGACCTGAAAATTTAATACAAACATACTCTTATGTATTATATATAGTACTTTATTTACATTACATTATATTATGTATTACCAACATTACTGAAAAAATCTTGAAAATCTTAAGCCAAGTTTTAGATATTTATTTCTAATACTATATGTATATAATCTATTTATTTCGCACCACGAATATTTTTCGCTACTCGGGATACTTTTTGGGGGTGTGTTTGAAAATGAAAACTATTATTATTTTTATATTATTAATTTCGTTCGTTTAGAATCGTTTTATTGAAGAAATGATTTATCGTTTCTTTAAAATTCTACACACCCAACTGACCCAAGGAGCGAAGAATACCCGTGGTGCGAAGTATATCCGGATTTTTTTTGTCTATACTTATCTTTGCTTTTTTTATAGCTGTTTAAAGCTAGCATTTTGACAGAATTCATTAGTTTTACATAGAATTACACACTTCAACAACTACACTACAACGCGTATAAAAAGTAGTTGATTCGGTCGATCTTCACGAAACTTAGTACATAAGTAATTATGTGGCGAATATTTTGGTGCAAAAAAATTTTTACGGACGAATAATTCAAAATTTTGCAAGGTTTTGATTGAAAAAAAATCGCAAAAATTTACTAAAAATATTAAATTCTACAAATAATTTACTGTAATAAATAAAAATGGACATGGATTACTTTGTTATTAAATTATAGTGTTGGACTATTACTGGACACTTGAAAAAATAATGGATTTTATCGAACTGTATTACCTATTGGAAAATAATTGTAAAATCTATAAATAGCTTAAAATCCAAGTATTCCCACATAAACATAATTACAGAAAGGTTGATGGCTTATTAATTTATAAATATTGATTTTTATTGTTTTTCTTTTTTTTTAGAAATGCATTTATTACCTGACACACACACACACACACACACAAGAGTACCCAAAATTATTATAAATATAATCTAATCGAAAATTATTATTACCGTATATTAATTGGAGCTCCGCTTAGAATTGTTTTATTGAAAAAATTATTGATCTTTTCTTTAAAATGTTATACATCCACAAAGAGTATTCCACCCGAGGAGCCAAGACAGTCTTATTTTTTTAACCAAAAGATGGATTGATTGCAATAAAAACATATGAACTATGTATTTAAACAAAATCGAAAATGTGGATATTATTTCCAAATTTAGAGCAGTATCCACGAGTTCATAAAAAATAAAAATGGTACTATCCTAACTATGAACCAACTTTGATTTTTTATATCTGTTTTTAGAACAGGTACTAAAACAAAGAAAATATTATCATGGAATCGGGCTTAAAAAATTTTAGTTTTGGTATTGGAAATTGAAAATAATCCAGGTTGTTACCGGTTATGACCAGTTTCCTGTACAAAGACCGGCTTCAAGCCCTGTTTGAAACGTATAAGAAATGGAGTAAGCATTAAAATGAGATCCGCCATGAGTAATTTGTTTTATAATAAACATATTATGAATAAAATATGGAAATAAAAAAATGTTGAGATGTATGTCACGTGATAAATATTTATGCATAACACTCGAAAAAATGTGTTGGTGTTGCACTGTTACATATCGTTTTCACAGAAATAAGTTGTGTGTGTGTGGGGAGGGTGAGAATCTTAGTTCTATATTTTATCCATTTGTTACTCGCTTAGCGAGATTCATTTGTACTTTTGTATGAATTGATACACAATGAGATACCCACACAACATTGTCACTAACCGTTATGTGTCACCAATGTCCTAACTAAGGTGCTGTAGAACAGTGATTTCTTTTCATATATAAGTAAAGCTAGATTTTGCTACAGATAAAGCTATAACTACAAAATTATTAAAATTTACACATTACCATACACGAAATATTCAAAGAGTTAAAATTTTTCAAGTGAAACTCAGTTTCACTATAACTCAAATCAGTCCCTATTCAGTGAATTTTGAGTTTAACCCAATTCATTGAAAGTTTCCAATATTAAAAAATAAAGTCAATGGTTCCCAACCTTTTATGACCACGGCTCTAACTTTTTTAATTTAACTTTTAGCAACCCTCAAAAAAATAAAAAAATAAATAAAAATAAACATAATTATTGCAAACGACACTTTCATTTATTAAAACCAATTTATTAAATATGTAAGCTTAGTTGTCTTCAAATACCTAAAAAAAAGTAATTTAAAAAACTGATGACTTATGACTATATAATATTATAAAAATTATGACTATATAATATTATTATAAAAATTAATTTATTATTTGGTTCAAATTTTCTTGTCGAATTGATCTATACTTAATGACCTTCCTTGATTCTGAACATTTTCCACAAGTTCTTCAACTTTTGGATGTACATCGCATAACGTGTTGAGCGTCAAGGTGATTTCGATATTTTGATTTAATGACAACTAACGTAGAAAACCTGACTTCACATAAGTGGTTGAAAATGGAAGTAATACATTTTCAAATTCTCTTGTTAAAATGCGTTTATCTTTTAGCTTGTTATCAGATTTTATTTGTGATTTCTTCTTTTAATAAAATAAAAATAATGCTAAAATAATAAAATATGCAAAATAAAATATGTAAAACCTCTGCGATCCGAGGTTGGTAACTGCTGCCGTGATTATGATTATGATAGTAGTATTAGAACATATTTTGTCACACAGTATTTTATAATTATAGATTCCATACTTGTACACTTTTAGAGTAATTGTAAATAGTATGAGCCATGAGAATACGAGTTGATGGGTTGTTTTTACCAAGTTTCTAAGTTAAATTTATGAGTTACGGTATATCGTAATGACTTGAGTAAAAATTTTATGAAAAACTTACTCAATCCGAGTTTAAAACAAATTTAAAGAATAATAGTACAAAATATATCGTTTTATTAAAAACTATTACCTATTTAACATAATGACCAACGTCATCAATCAATCAACATAGATACGTACTTGTAATATTTTAGATTCTGAACGAAGTGAAGAAGCTTATGATTTTACAATGATGTTTATTTTTTTGCTTTTTTTTTTTTCTCTTTCTGTGAACACTTTTTCGTATAGAAATACTTGTGCGAAAGTTTCGATCAGTATCTCTATAGAACTGAAATCACACCCAGATGGTACTTTGAAGAGGTCATTTTTCCAATT